>APFE031276719.1:0-20017 GCA_000404065.3 Pinus taeda | reverse complement strand
AAATATTAAAAACTTGGTGATATATTTACATATAAAAAAATTACAAATTAGATAAAGTAAATTATTATTCTCAAATTACTTTAAAAAAAAAAATTATTAAATGAATATATAGATCATTAAAAATCTTTATTTTATAAAATTTTTTTATATTTTATAAATAATGTTAAATTAATAAATAATCTAGTGCTATAAATCAATATATCCTTAAATATTTGTATATTATAATAATACAACAACATTAATGTGTTTTAAACAAAACATAAAACAACAATTCTTAATATTTATCAACAAAGATGAGTGAGAAGTCTATAGTTTTGTTTAATAGTTTATTATTTAATATTTTTATGTACATATCATTGTTTAATATTTTATTATTTGAGAGTTTTATGTACATAAGGCTCAACCTATGTCATATATATCAAATTATTGAAGAATTGAGTACATTCACTAAATCTAAGGTGTATAAAAACACTAGATGGGAGATGGGGGATTATCTTCAACTTCGTAAGAAAAATCCAAACAACTTTTGCTTGGAGTTTGGAGACAGCTTCTAACCACCAAGTGGAAGGGTATGCATTATTTCAAGGTCCCTCATTGCTTCAGGAAAGCGATTATATCCAATGTTTTAATTTTTAATCATAGGGGACTCCAATTAATATAATTAATATAATTATTGGGAGGATTATAAGTATTCTTTCTCAATTCTCTAAATATCAATATTATCATGTTTTAAGGATAACAACATCAAAACATACACAATGAAAACTAAGAAGTTAAGCTATATGGGGTCATTAATAGTTAATGATCAACTTTTATTTCTCCTATCCCATGAAATTTCAATGGCTCACTCAGGGCTTGGGCGGGGACCGATATATCCACACCCATTCTTCAAAAGGAAATGGATCATAGGTTGTAAATGGTCAGGAAAATATTGTGATATGGGGACTTCAACCTGTACGTGTTGCAGCTCCAAGACATGGTCGGGAAAATATTATGATCCGAGGACTTTCCCCCTGCACGTGTTGCAGTTCCAAGACATGGTCGGGAAAATATTGTGATATGAGGACTTTCCCCCTGCACGTGTTGCAATTCCAAGACAACACAAATTTAGAACCAAGATGGTGAGATTCATTTCTCTAAATGGGAAGGTTAGTGTGGCATTCATTTTGCAATCATTGGCGATTTGGTTCCCACGGTAGGAGGGGATATAGCCTACCACCATACTTCTCGCATGAATTAGATCTACAAACAAAATGCTCCATAATAGTGGAAATGTAGGAAATGAAATCCCAACTCCATTCTGCACAATGGGGGGAGAAACGATTTGAAATTTGAGGGATTTCTTGGCTCTAGAGCTCCGTGTGGGATCTATCAAGTCAACCTATAAGTAAACATCCACTTTAAGGTATGATTACTTTTCTTAATTTATTCCATAGGTCCTCGCAGCCTCGATTCTAGTTTAAATTTGAGTTTAAGTCTAGAATTGGTTCTTTGGCTCTATGAGGAAGTTGGGGGATCTACTGTTGAAGTTGGTTTCCTTGGGAAAATATTCATTGTGTACCCTATTCTCCTTATGGGGATGTTGTGTGCCCCTTTGGGGCCAGGGTTGAAGTCAAGGGTCGAGGTGATGTCCTCGTGGGTGTTTTCAGGGAACCCCCATCAATCTCGGCCTTCCAAGGAAATTTGTCTTTTGGTATGATTAATGTTCTCCAAGGATTTGGAATTTGACCCTTTTGATAATAAAATGTTGTCCCAACACCTGGGTTTACTTTTTGTTGGTTTCTCCCCATCCCCTCCCACTCAGTTTCATGGTTCTATAAAAGCTTCAACAATTGGTCTTCATGAGATAGTAATAGTCGGGGATTTATATGGAACTTTGAGAGGGGTTGTGGAAGTGGAGTGGCTTATAGCATCATTGGTGCTTAACATGTGTATTGTGGTCTATCAATTGTTATCTTGGTGTTGGGGTTTATTTTGTCTCCTTAGTTTTCGCTTCACTCCCCCCTTGAGTGGATTTAGTGGTGCATTAAGGGTCCTTTCTAGGCCACCTTTGTGGAGTAGTCCCAATTGGCGTGATAACATGGTGGCTTATAGTGCAATTGGTTTTAGAGTTACTTTTTGCCTTCTTTAATATGTAGAAATTAGATTGGGAAAAGGCCCTTTCTCAACTACAAGACATTCTACATCTTCAACTCCAATATAATCAAACTACATCTTCGTTAATTGTGGCTATGTAATTATTTATCAAAGAGAGAGTAAAAATGCAGGCCATTATGGATGCATTGGCAACTCAACGGAGGATAAAATGTAGGCCATTGCAGAGAAGCCGACAACGCTTCAACAATAATTAGTGGATCTCCAATATTTTTCAGGTTAGTTCCATCACAAAGATTCTTCCTCGGCATACTCCTCTTCTCTAGCTATGGGGTGTGTCATAGATTTAAATGTTCTTCCTTCTGAAGAATCTGAATAGGCCATTATTGCTATCCCTTCCCTTTCTCATATCTTCTTGTAGTTTAATGGGAGAAAGATTTTGTTTTTCTAAACTCTGTTATATGGGAGTGTCTCCAAACACATATTTTTCACATTAATACAAAAAAAAATTTGCTCTAATTCAAAAATATATATATAAAAACACTACTAACATATAATAAGTTTCTTTTATTAAAATATTTTAATTTTTTAATGAATTATTTACCTGTTATAAAAATGCAACATATGTTCTTTCCATATAATATATTAAACAAGAGTTATAGTTGTAATGTAGCATAGTCTCTTCCTCTATTTGTATGCTAATTAATTGATTAAAAGTTGTGCGGAATGCTCCACACTATGAAAGCAAAAATCTCTCCACACAAAACTCTTTGCACAAGCTTCAACTATAGTTTAATTGGCAGTATTACTCATAGGTTAATAACACGAATGTATGATAGAATAATTTAATAAGCTCATAGGTAATAATAATTGATATTCATATGAGTGTAAGTTGGCTCATTAGGCTGAGTGTGTGAACAATTGTTAATTCAGCTTTCAAATCAATCATCAATGAACAGAGGTAACTCCATGGAGTCTATACAATTTTCCATATAAATATTTAGTTATGAGTAATATTGACGTTTTTATACCAAGGCCACTGTATAAAAATGAATGATTTACTTGCACTGAAACTCGTTCAACTCATGATTTTGTGCTTTGTTTATTATGTTTATTTATTTTTCTACATTAGAATATTCTCATTTACTTACTGGTGACAAGAAAGGAGCATTTCCCGACATTATGCTCGTGTGACTGCATTAGATATAAAAATTTCCACGAATTGCCACTGAATGTGAATACAAATAATGGCGCGGAACGTCATAACAAGTGGGGATCCCAAGATAGACATAAACGATGGAAGGAGCAAAGTGACGAGAAGGAAAAAGAATGAAGTGGGACCAATAGAGGATCGCTATGCATCACAGTTTTCCTCAGCATAGCGGAAGATCTCTGGGAGGTGACTGGAGACTCAAAAGAGCGTCAGGTCCATTGTTAACCACAAACACCATGGCCAATCCCCATGTTATGTGCACGTCCAAGTGGCAGTGCATCACCCAAGCTCCTGCAATAAATAATGATCACCATAATTACCACTATGCGCAAAGTAGGATCCAATATTCAGGACACCAGTACAGAAGGAAAGTGGAATGCTGTGAAACAAATTAAATGCTCACCAGGATTGTCAGCCACGAATCTTATTGCAGCCCAGCCATTGACTGGAACGTTCACAGTGTTGCGCATAGGAGGATCCACCAGGTTGAACTTGTGAGGATCGGTTTGTGCGTTATAATTGCCAAAGCCTGCTCCCACGATGTAGAAGTCATAACCATGGAGATGGATAGGATGGCTTTCACCCGCAAATATATTGGTTCCTTGAAGAATTAGTTGCACCGTCGAGTTATATTTAAGAACTTTCACTCTTGTGGCTTTCACAGGGGACCAGAGGTCTCTGCTGATGTTCTGTGCGGTATAATCAAATCCCACGGAAGGGTTATCGGGGAAGTCCGCGGAGAATACTCCTTTCATGCCAAAATGCTGAGCTTGAAGGATGGAAGAAGTGGTTGGCGGAACAAATGATATGTTATTCATACTTGCTGCAAATCTTGATCCGTTGGGACCTCCACAAGACTGCCCCGGACATTTGATCAACCCCAAACCGATGGTGTAGAACAGATTCTCCTCCACACTCTGAGGAACGAAGACTGGGTGGTCGTGTGAGCCCAAGCTTCTAAGACCATTAGCGAAGCTAGTAGCACTGTTGGTGTCGTTATAGAATGGAAGATTAGGCATGACTGGAGTTGAAGTCTTAGAGCTTCCCTCGTATTCTAAAATGGCAGTGGTAGTGGTGTTATCGAAGGGAACTCCTTGCCCGCTGGAATATGCTCGAGCAGCCATGTAGTATCTACCTGTAGCCTGATTGGCAGTGAGAAGTATGTCTGTTGTCTGGCCGGGGCCGAGCATCAGAACATTCGTCTGAAAAGGTTTTGTATACAAGGCATCCACAGCGACAACTGTCATTGTGTGGCTACCAATGGAGAAGAATAGGTCACTATTGAGTGCAGCGTTGATAACACGTAGAAGATTAGTTTCCCCACCTTTCATCGACACGCTAAAGGTATCTGCAAGTTAACCATCGTTTGCCATTAGCGACCAATCATTTGCGAGCTTACTAAGTTCTGAAATATCTGAATAGATTCAGTCTAATGTACCTGAAGTAGAACATTTGTATAGGTCGCCTGGTTGTCCATTTATAGTAAATGCATCTGAAACGTTGGGGGCAGCTCCTGTTTGGGTTGCTTGATTCACAACGTCCATGGGATTCCTATTCCACCATTCTCCTGTCAATGCAAACAGGGTCAAATATTTCAATCGCATTACAACTTAAATTGAAATGGTGCACAATTAATATTTCTAACAGAAGAACATAAAACATTGAATAATGCGGCAGCATACCTAGAAGAATGGGAATCTGGCGATGCGGCCTGGTAAAGGTAAAGGGATAAGTGGTGTCCAGCCTTGGCAAGATGATCAAGGCTCCATACACAGTAGCTCGAAGCCATGAACTGTGTGCATGCCACCATAGAGTCCCTTCTTGACCAGTGATGGTGAATTTATATGTGTAACTTCGCCCTGGGCGAATGGGGCATTGTGTTATAAATTCAGGTCCATCGGACCATCCTGTGCGAAATTGCCGCACTCCGTGCCTGTAAATACAAGCATAAACAATTTATTCCTTTTAAAGTTATGCATTAACATCAATATGATGCAGTACTACTCGATGGGCTAGAGACGTACCAATGAATGGTAGCGTTATATTGCGCCTGATTGTGCACTTTGACTTTAAGTTTGTCTCCGTTTCTAACATGCAGCGTAGGACCCGGGAACTGTCCGTTCACAGTGATGATATTGTGTGTCCCACATAACCTTTTCACAGGTGTAGATCGAAGCTGAATTTTGCGATTAACCAGCCACAAACATCATTACTTTAAGTTGACATGACTAGTGCATGTGACACATATTCAATGAACCGAGGCAACTACTAAAAATAATTTCCCAGAGAAATTAGTGTGAAAGAATTTACTATGTGTGTATCAATGTTATTGACAGAACGGGCCATGAAGTGCATCCATAAAGCAATCAAATAATACCACCCAAATAAAGCAATATAGCTCCCTTTTCTACCAAAATATAATATACGTTTACATGGAGAATATTGAAGGTGGGAAGACATACAACGAATATGTGAGTGTGTAGCTTCGCCGAGACCATAGCAGTGAACAAGGTTAGGCATATGACCATCTCCACAAATCTGGCTGCAAATGGCTGCGCGGACAGATGTTGATTGAACGCCTCCATTGCCTATAGATTGATTCACCAGAACGATCCGAACTTGAAACTGCACAGAATTGAATTGACAGTCGAAGAGGAAGGGACGAGATAGGCATGGATCACAAAATTGCCGAGATCAAGTATTTATAATTATCAATTGAACTCAGTTCAGTTCAGTTTGGTGATTGGTCTATGTTCTAATTGTTAAAGTCATTAAAAAAAATCACGGCAAAAGCTGGTGAAGCTGAAAGTCGTTACAAAAAGGCTAAAATCGGTGAGATTAAAGATGAAAGCACACTCAAACCGTTGTACAACATCCGAAGGGTCTGTTCACTCGCACCACCCCAGGGAATCGGGAATCAATCATCTGACCTGCCATCCATATATTATCTTCGGTGGAGGTGGAGACATGAAGACTATGTTCATAGTCTCTCTAATCATTTCCCCCCATTATTAATTATGCACAACATCATGTACTGCAAGAAGCAACAATGAAAGCTCCACTAAGATTGTTACGAAATTTTGTGTGCACGGAGAGGGTTTAAATATCTGATTAATTATATTGTTTTAGTACGTTGAAATATCTTTGTAAACAAGTGTTGATTTTAAGTCCGATCATAATAATTATTCTTGTAAGTTAATTGTAAACAAATAGTACATTCAAAATAATTATGAAACGACCCATGATCATTCTGGATGGTAGGGAAATAATAATAAAGAATTTAATGGAGGGTAAAGAATTTAATATGATGTATGGTTTTAAAGAGGGAGTCCATACAAGTTGCTCGAATTTTTTAATTTTGTGGAAAAATCTGTGAACAGTTTTGAAATGGTTTCAACACTGTTCACGGGTTTTTCCACAAAATTAAAAAAATGATGTATGGTTTTTATTTAATTAAAATGAGAAGCTAATATAAGGTATATTTTTTACTATAAATGAATTTAAAAGTACTTAATAAATTGTATTTAACTTGGAAGTATTTAGTAAATTTTATATGACTAATATAGATTTATCTTAACTCTAGAAGGATCAAATCTCTCTAGGTGCAAACCTTTCCTCAAGTTTTCCCCTCAAAAAAGAAGTTTGCACTTCAAGAGATTTGATCCCTCTCAGCGCTTGATAGATCTCGGGTTAAGATGGATCTATGTTTGTTTTAATCATTATATCCCTCTCTATCTCCTTCTCTCTCTCCCCCTTCATCTATGTGTCTCGCTCTCTCTCCCCTTCTCTCCCCCTTTATCTATGTGTCTCACCCTCTCTCCCCCTCTCCCTCCTCTCCTCTCTCTCTTCCCTCCTCTCCTCTCTCACTCACTCTCTCTCCATCTCTTCCTTGTCACTACCTCTCTCTCTCCAACTCTATCTCTCCGTGTCTTTGTTCTTCCCTCTCTCACTCTCCCCCTCCAAATCCATATCTCTCCCTCCCTCAATCCTTTTCTCTCACGAGTCCTCTCTCTCTTCCTTCCTCTCTCTCTCTCATCTCCCACCTCCCCCTGTTTCTCCCCCCATCACTCTCTCTCTCTCTCCCCTCCAACTCTATCGCTATCTCCCTCACTCTCTCCCTCTCTCTCTTCCCTTCTCTCCCTCCCTCTCTCTCCTCTCTCCCTCGCTTTCTCTCCATCTCTCCCTTTTCACTCCCTTTCTCTCTCCATATCTATATATATCTCTCACTTTCTCTCCCTTCCTCGTCCTTTCCCTCTTTCTCTCTCTTCCCCTTCTCAAGCAAACCAGAAAAGGAATTGGTCATGCCCCTCTTCAAGGGGGCTCTAAATCCACAAGTAAATGATGAAAGTCCACTCCTAGAACTACAAATAATTAGGGTCAGAAAAAAGAATGGTTGAACTTAAGAGCTTGGTTATAAAATAAAAACCCTTGGTCCTCCTTCTCCAAGAGACTAAATTGGGGGAACATGATGTTATCTGAAAATGTTCAAATTTATCGAAAGGGCGTGAACTTCAAATAGTAAATTCTCATGGAGCTTCAAGAGGTTTGTGCATTGTGTGGTCTTCTCTTAACTTTCATTTGCTCTCTTTTCAATCCACTATTCACTAGCTCGTGGTTCGACTTTTGAATTTACATTCTCAAAAGATATGTTGTTTCTTCAATATTTATATGCTACTCCATTATCAAGAAAAAATAAAACGTTGATCTTCCCTGCAAATGATAATGGTATTTGATTGGTGCCAACACTGTATTTTTGGAGACAACTTTAACACTACTCTCCATCTGTGGGAAAGAAAGGAAGATCCCTAGTTAGATACCCTTTTCAAGAGCAGATGTAAGACCTTATCATTAAATGAGGCTTGGTAGATATCAAGACCCAAGAAAACAAATATATGTGGAGTAATAAAAGGATATTTCTAAGTCACATAGCTACAAGAATGTATCACTTTCCTGTAGCCATTTCTTCCTTAAATCAAAATATTCTTGTTTACTCTAAAATATTGTCTTGGAGTGGTTTTAGTCACTGTCATATTTCTTTAGAAATTCAGACTATATTGGATTATGGCCCTTTATCTGTCATATTTAATCCATTGTGGTTGCATAAGCCTAGATTTTGGGAACTTTTTTGAAAATCTCGAGGGAAATGGATAAACTAGGTTATCCAATTTTTATTTGGGAACAAAAAATTAAATATCTAAAAGTGATTTTAAAACAATGGGCCAAGCAAAAGGCTTCAAATATAAAAATTCAAGATCTCAACACAACAACAAGTGGAGCAACTCCCCATTTACAAGGAGCTCCTGGTGGAGGAAAAACCAACTTTGATAAATATCACAAGGCTATTAGAGAAGAAGAGGAAGAATGGTGACTCAAATCCCATATCTTGTGGCTTCAAGTAGGAGATAAAAATACAAAGAAAAAAAAAAATATCATTATCATCCCACAACAAGAATCTTGAAAAATAATATAAATTCAATATTTGTGGATGGGATATTTCTCACAAATCAAAGAGGAGATCATTCATCCCTTTCATTCTCTCTATGAATAACTAGGTAGCTAGGAGGATAGTGTTATGTGAGATATGTTGGAGAATATTCCTCATCTAGTTTTCAAAGAGGATAATGAGGCTTTACTACTCTCTATTACATAAGAGGAGGTATGGAATGTCTTTCTTTATTTCAACCCAGATAAACCTCTAAGTATCGATGGATTCTCAACACATATTTATCAACAACGTTGAGATATCATTAAATCTGATCTTTGCATAATGATTTATTATTCCATCAAGCAAGGATAAGTGTATTGAAGAGGGTGTCAACTCATCCTTTCCCACTTTTGTCCCAAAACAAGTCAACCCTTCCTCCTCCTCTTGTTTTATACCTATCTCCCTTTGAAATTTTTACCTACAGGTTAATTTCTAAAATTCTAACATTGTGAATCAAGCCTCTCTTATCAAATTTGATATTAGAAAACTAGGGAGGATTTGTAGGCAACAGACAAATTGTGGAGAACATAGTCCTTGTCCAAGAAGTGATCCATTCAAGTAAAGCTTGACGTGAAAATGGGATGATTATTAAATTAGACACGGCTAATTCTTTTGATTGAGTTTGATATAAGCTTCTCTTTGAATTTATGAGAAAATTTGGGTTTGAGGAATAGGTGTTACAGTAGTTAAAAAATTTCATTTCAAACCATTGGATCTCTTCTTTGGTCAGTGGGAGACCCGTAAATTTTTAGAGCTTCAAGGGATCTGAGACAAGGCTATCCTCTTTCCCATTTTTATTTATCATAATGGAAAATTCCTCGAGTAGAAGGTTAGGCCTTGAATTGTGAAGAGAAAATATTATAGGTATCTGCCTTGGTCCAAGTATTAAAAGTCTAAATAATGCTCAATTTGTTGATGACACGTTACTATTTGGGGGTGACTTAGTTGTTTTAGCTTCTAGGTTTCTTCTAGTTCTGAATAAAGTTATTAAAGTATATAGAGCACATATTAATAAAGGTAAAATTCAAATATAGTCATGGAATTCCAACAAATCCCTCTTCACCCAAATAAAAACTATGTTGGGATTTTCAATAGAAAACACTTGGTAGGAGTTGAAGTATTTAAGTATTATTATAGGCCTAAATTCCCACTTCTAAAACTTGGGCTCCAATTATTTCAAATTCAAGTATAATTTTGACCAATGGAGAGCTCATTGGCTTAATCCAGCTAAATGTGTGGTTCTTATTTAGGTTGTTTTGTTATCACTTCCCATGTTTCAATTCTCATCCTTTTGAGCTCCATTTGGAATTCAAAATCTAATGTTCGAAAATATCCGCAAATTTCTATGGCAAGGAGGAAAATCTAACATCAAAAACTTTCATCTAGTCAAATGGCTCATTATTAACACTCCCAAATTGCGTGGTGGATTAGGTATTACATATCCATCACTAGTGAACAGAGTGATTGGGGAAAATTTGGTTTTTAGGTTAATATCTCATTCTGATGATTAGTGGAAGAAGTTTCTTAAATTTAAATACTTTTATGGGGATTGGGTTATCCCATTTGGGATTAGGGAGGTTCCCCCATTTATAATATTTTGTCTTCAACCATATTAATCATTAAGGAGCATCTAACTTGGATTCCAAGTAATGGGATGAAGATAAGTATCTAGAGCAATGGGATCCTCAATAGCCCTCCACTAGAATAAAATCTAGAATCTAGCTCTCTTCAAGATTGGTTGTCCTCCCAAGATAAAGATTCACTTCCAAACATCTCTTATTGGACACCCAAAGGTAGGTGGAAAGGATGGGGTACTCTAATTGTACCATTTCCCTTGAAAAAATTAGCTTGCTTGCTAGAAAACAGGGTTTCTCATTTTTCTCTTGGGCAAAATGTGGATGAAGGCACAAGAGGATGGCAAGCCTCTGAAATTTCCCCCAAATTAGGACGTCTCCAACTAATATTCCCAAAATGAATCCCTCCTAAATCTCGCGTGGGAAAATATTTGGACTCAAAATAGTCACCCTAAAATTAATATATTTGCAAGCCTTTGAAATTTCTACCAAAGAAAGATATCTGCAACTATTTTTCCCAAAATGAATCCCTCCAAAATCTCATGTGGGAAAATATTTTGACTCAAAATAGTCACCCTAAAATTAATATGTTTTATGGAATTTATTTCATTAGGATATCAATGTTGGAAATATGGAAAATAGGGGAATAATTGGTCCTTCTCGGGTGCCCTCTTTTTTCTTCTCAAGAAGAGTTTATCTCTCATTGGTCTTGGAATTTGTTTTCATTTATTTGGTATGGAAACATAATTTGCATCCTATGGAGGATAGACTAAATTGGATATCCAAAATAAGTGGTTAATTCACCTCTTGGGATCATCATTATTTAGGATCAATGAAAGTTAAAAATGTCTTCAAGCATATTTGGGTTTCTTTCCCTAAATATATTTGGTGGAAAGTATAGACAGCTAGAGATAAAAGTATCTTTCAAGATTATAAATTCTCTCCACATAGTCTAGCCATCAATTCCCTATCTCTTTTCAAGTAATTTTGGTCTCAGAAATATCAACCATGACCTTAATCCAATTCATTAGATAAGCATTAATTTGGATGGTGCGAAGAAAATTTTCTTGATCTTTCCCTTCCTCCATCTTCCTTTCATGTTCCCTCTTATAAATCATAGAAACTGCACCTATCAAAAGATGATTTTTCAAACTAGATTAATTCACAATCTTCACATATCCTTTGTTTTGATGGAGCTTCTAAAAGTAATCCAATGGTGGTAGGAGATGAGGGGTGATCCTTTTCCATAGAGGAAATAAAGAATTTGAATATACTTTTGGTATTGGCTCACTGTCTAATAATCTAGCATAACCATATGCTCTCTTATAAGGACTTTCCTTAGAAAGGCCAATCATATCATGCCCTTATTGGTGTTGGGAGACTGTGAGTTGATCATTCAATATATTGTTGCTAATTATCTTCCCCGAGACAATAAACTACGTCATGTGATCAAGAGAATTACAAGTTTGCATTGATATTTTTCCTATTCAAATTTCTTTCATATTTTGCAATCTAATAAACAAGATGAAAATGCCAATCTAATAATCAATAGTTGCAAATTTTGTAAAATTGATTTAAAAAATTATATAAATTTATTTTTAATCTAAATTTATGAGATATTGGGAAACCAAAAAAGTATTAAGATAAAACCTTTAGATAATTCAAAATTTTGATAAAGTTATCTCCATATATATTTATGGGGAATCATGTTATTCATCATTGACATTTTTGTATTAATAAATAATAACAAGAAATGACATAATAAAATGTACATCATAATATTTTCTAAATGGTGAGATAGATGTTATAAACTCTTTATATATATATATAGAGAGAGAGAGACATAATCTTTGTAAAGATAATATATCAATTTAAAATAATATATTACTTTTTTTTTTAATACTTTGTTTAAATGTTTTCTAGATGGGGTGATCGAGAAGCGAGGTGGTGGTGGGCAAGCTTCTACCATTCCACCAAGCTACATGTCAGTGGGACGTGATAGTATGCCCCCTTAACAATCTAAGCATTTACATGCAAAGTGCAAAGGATAGTCTCCTGAGCCACCACTAGGTCAACTGAACAAAAAATATTTTATTCCTTTGCAACATGAGAATGATCGAAAATCGTATAAAATGATTTGGAAATGACTCTGATGTGGATATCAAGTCACTGATTGATCATGTCATACAACCTTAGCTAATCAATTTTTCATTCTATAGACATCAAGTGGCGAGTATCAGTTCCAAGACTTCGATATGTGGAATAATTTTACATCATTTTCATCATTTCTTACTGATCAGGGATGGGTCACAATGCATTAATAGGTGGATGTGGATCTTTTAGCTCTCTCAGTTCAACAATTTTTATTTACATTATTGCAATGGATAACACGCATTCCTCTCTCACATTCCATCTAGTTTGTAAATTAGGTCTCTTAATACTCAAGATCCTCTTTTGGGTGGGATATGAAGGGAAAGAAAACACAACCATGTTTTCCCCTCACCCCCCATGTAATTCTTCTTCACTCCAAGTTTTTCAATACATTATATGTTGTCTAGATGAGATCAGGGAGAAATAAATTTCTTTGAACGTAGTCTTTTCAGTTAACCTTATACCTCCTAGGAAAGTCGCCCATAGGAGTGTAGGTTTTAACCCTATACAATTAATTTTTGCAAATAGATTCTTCATTAAACAAGAAAATATACAATGGAAAACACACAAATTTACACAAAGATTTTATATTGAAAATCAAAACCTGGGAAAACTATTAATATTTTTTCATTATATAAGTTTTGTAGAGTATTACAATATAATATACATATTGCGGCATATGAACCACAAATTGAACCACAAATCCATAACCAAAACTAAAAAAACCATGGGAGAAACCATCATGCGCCACATAACCACTTTTAGCAAAATCTTTGTCCAAAACATTGCCAAAATGGATGCAAAAAATGACCCAAAAAATTTCTTAGGGTGCTGCCCTAAATCCTATGTAGGGGCTTCCTAACCCCCTCAGACCCCCTTTTGTTCCTTGTGCAAATAATTCATGCAAACAATGTAACACATACACAACATTCTCACATATGTTGCTTCATTTGCATACATGGGGGCATAGGACTAAATAGTGAAAAATTCAGAGCAGCGACACCTATTGTTTGTCTATAGCAAAGAATTTTTAGCACTCACGAATTTTGTTAATCCATCTACAACATTCTTTAAAATTTCCACCATTACCAACAACACTTTCTTCTCTTCAATCGTATCCCTCACAAAGTGATAATGAACATCAATATGATTTTTCTTTCAATGATAAGTAGCATTCTTCACTACGGAAACTACACTTTTGCGATCACAATCTATCCTTATTGCTTGTTGTACTAACCCTATACCTTAACACAATATCTATAACCAAACTACTTCCTCACTTGCATGAGTGGTTGCCATGTATTTATCTTTTATGGTTGAAATATCCACTTGTAGATCTTCTACGATCTAGATCTCTAACCTGGTCTGCATCAACAAAGCCATGCATGCCCAACACTCTGTCTAGTCCTAGTCTTCCTTAGTAGAAAAATCCTTAATCAATAGTGCCACATAGATACATGAAAACCTTATTTACTATTGTCCATTGCTCCTTCCATGGTTTTTACATATACCTATTGAGTACTCCCACTACATGTGTAATGTCACTTAAGTGTTATCGGGAAATCTAGTGTCTATGCAGATCTGCTAGTCCCACTAAGACGGGTAGCTATCTTAGAAACAAACAAATTAAAGTTACTTTTGTTTTCCTTTACGAGAAGTAGATAGCAGAGGAAACAAAGAATACCAACCTCAATCTTTCGCTTGGTTCCTTGCTTGTTCCTTCCCCTCTCTGACAGATCTTTGTCGCTCTTTCCCTGACCACTCCGCTTCAAAGAGTACCTGTAAAGTCAAAGCAGCATAACAACCTCAAAGTGCAGATATCTACAATCATAAACAATATAGGACCAGATATATATTGACCACAAAAATGCATATATCATCAAACATACAAGAATGTGGAGGAAAACTTGAATAGATTTATTGATGTAAAGATTAGAAGAGAGGATTACAACCAATAGATCTGACCCAGCATCATCCTCCCAGCGTGAAAGCCCTTTTTCACCTCATGAAAGGTTTAGATCACCCAACACTATGATGTTCCACCAGGAAACTAACAACACTTCCTTACAAGATACAAGATTCCAGCCCCTGGATCTCTGGGATGAGGGATCCATATATAGATGATTGCAGGGGGTGAGTCAGCTTCTAGGCTTTTGATTAGTGTCTTCTCTATGATAGTCATTGATTCCACTTGGATATTGATGATCTCTTACTCATCCCTGGGCGAATTCAGAGAGGCAAGTGTCACAGGAGAAGTTTATGGAAGATTCCATGATTATCCACCTTGCAAATTGTCTCTGCCATTTGTCTACTCTCGCCCATCACACCCTATAGAAGGGGTTTCTAGTATGCATCGCACTTTTTGTATTGAGCAGGTGAGATGCATCGCACCCTTAGCACTGGGCAATCTGTATGGTCCAGTTTTGACCAGTTTTGAGTAGTTTTCTATGGAGAACTTATGGGAGATGATGTAATCAGCTGACCTTGTTCCTTTAGGGCATGAAACAACACTTTTAGGGACTTAGAAGCCCTTGGTTTATGGACATATGTGATTGGGGTTGCAGTGCTCAAATATTTCTATAACAGTTTCCCCCTAAAACATGAAGTCGAAAATCTTTTGATGTCAGGTGAAATGCTTTATCATGAGGATCCGAGGTTTTTCGAACTAGAAGGCAACCTGTAATAAGATACAATACAATACATTATCTTCATAACATTTTCATGATCTAGCCGAGGCGGGCATTCCCATGCTCAGCTTTATAAACTCATTTTCATGTACGTAAGACAAACAACCGTCTATATGGCAAACTGATGATTCTGATAGAGCCATCATCCTTTGATTCGAGTGATCATCTGTGCAGCAACGATGTACATTTTATGTCTTTATTTTGCTGAATATATCGCAGCCTTGATGGATGAAACTAGATCCGAGGTCTTCAAACTCGTCCAATCTTCGCCCAAAGTACAAGTCGATCCATGTGAAAAATGTTCTAGAGTCGAACATGGAAAGACATCGCCTAATTACCAGCCAATGATGTAAGTTGTTAACAGGCGTGAGAGGAATCACCGATAATGATGATGACCCTCAAGGTACTACAATACAATTCGCGAGTTCTAAAAATGGGACTTGGCATCGAACGCCACGCAAAATCTTTTGGTCGAAGGCCACTGATGTAAACCTGTCGCCGGAAGTGAGAAACTTGCCATTGAGGCATGCAAGCTTCAAAGTACTGAAAGGGTTGTTCCTAGGTTTACTTCTTGGATAATGAGCTGTCATCGACAAGAACTAACCCGTCGTAGGAGGGCCTAAATGAATCCCACATCTACGACACGGAACGGAGAAAATGATTTTGTGGAGGTGAAAACGATTTGGTGATACAGGGTTCAGGGTGGCGGTCATGAAAGAATGAAGCGTGAAGGTATTGCAGCGGGTGAGACACAGGCTGGGTTAGTGAATTCTCTGATCGACTTCTCTTGAACATTTCGGTGACAATGAAATGGATTAGTAGCGTTAACCCCAAATATGGATAGTACGATGGACCAATGGTAGTATGACCAGTGAACGGAATAACCCAACCCGACTCAATCATGGTGATGGAGTGAAAGTGTCATGTTCAAGAGCGACTTGCTACCAATAAAGTTTCTTCAAGTTTTCTTCCCAACTTTCCCAAGTCATTGTTGACCAATACCTATTTATTTTTTTCAAGCTTGAGGAGGATAACATATGCTTGTTCTATAATTTTCCCTTTGGGCAAACTCGTCGCTATGTTTTAACAAGGCTAGTGACAGTGAAACTCGTTCTTGTCTCTATGGACAAGTTTGTTGCTAATGGTTTTAATGAGTTTAATGACAAAGACAACTCGGTCCTTTTTCAATTTTAGAGAGTCTGAAAAGGGATAGAAAGGAAACTCCAGTACTCCTTTTTCATCATATGATCCCTTAAGTCCGAAAAAGTATAAAATAATACAAAAGGGATGAATTTTCGATAGTTTTAACGAGCCGAACAAGACAAGCGCTCGATCTTTTTGTGTAATAATCCCTCAGGTCCAAAAAGATTAAAATCTAGAGGAGGGATAGCACTCTCGGTAGCTTTAAGGAGCTGGAGAGGCCAATTGTTTGGCAATCTTTTCATATTTTACGAGTCAATTGAAAAGAGCTTAAAGGAGACTCATTACGAGTGATATTTTAGGGTGGCTGCTGATTCCAGGTAGGGTTTGGAATTTTCCAATCACGGTAGTGTCACAAGGATGGCTCATAGAATCACCCTTCGCAATTGTTCCTCAAAAGGGTAAACAATCAAATGGAGGCGTATGATCGGTTAAACAGAGTGGAGGTGATGGTAAGAACACGACCAGGGCTCACAAGCTGATGATAATGCATTCGCAATGGTTATTTACTGGAGGTTGGTTCATTTTTTAATGAGCTTAAACTCTGGGGGAGCATTTGCTCATTGCTTAGGTTTAATTTTTAAGGAGCTTGAACTTCGCATAAAAGACTGCTCGTAATAATGGTCATTGATATTCGACCCACCGTTAACACTATGTTCTTTTGACGATCGTACTACCTGTTCAATTACTCCATCCAACAGATTAGAAATGAAAAATGAGTTAAAACACTAATACCCTACTTGAATTACGTGAAAAGTAATTTAAAAGTAGTTTTTACCCCTCATTTTCACTAGCTGATTCTGGGAGATTCTGTGGATGATTCTTGGTGCCGTCTGGACCAGGTAGGAGCTAAACCTGTGCTCTTTAGTTTCATTCTTTCCTTTTTGAATTCTGAGCGTGTTTCCATGCTTTTCTGAGCCTCTGGGGTTTGAACAATTCGTTCTTCCCCCATCGCACCCTGTGTACATCGAAAGGTGCAATGCATACTAGGTTGGCCTCCAGCTAGTCAATATGCATAGCTCCCAATACACAGATGGGGTGCGATGGTCGCAAGGAGAGAAACTCGTGCACTGTTTTTTCATGGAAATTTTGCCTGTTTTTTGCCAAATCAGGATCCTGACTCTTCTCTTGTTTGCTTTCAGAGATTCATCAGAGAAAAATTGTGGTTACATGGCGAGAACGCGAGCATGAAGAAGAGGACATGGTTGCTTTACATGATCCAGGTATGGTAACTGCATTGTGGAACTGTGGTTTGCTCAATTTCTTCCGCGTCTCTAGTATGAGGTAACAAATCAACTTGTTGCAATATTTCCTCAATGCATGGGATCCTACCAACTAGGTGTTCCAAATTAGAGGCAAATCCATCCCCTTGACTATCGTGGACATCTACTTTTTGACCAGCTTATCGAGGCGTGGTGCCCCTCTCTCACTATCAGGTTCTGCCCGTGGGGGCGAATCCGTGAGGGATTATATTCGTTGATACTGTAGAGAAGGATCTCAGCCAAGCAGGGATGGCAAGATCAACATTTGAGATGTCACTGACCGGTCCTTGAGGACCATCTTGTTCACCTTTGCTAGACTGGCTGGTAGTGCGGCTCTTCACTTGGCCAATGGGTCCTATATGCAGTATGCCTTAAAATGCCTTGAACCGAAGGTGTTCAACTGGTGTGATGCAGTACTTCCAATAATAAAATAACAACTTACCAAGGAGAAAAACGGACGATCTAAGAACTTTGGCTATGGTTCCATTTTGATCGCTTTTGCCTTGGAGAAGATCCCACTGATGTAGCCGCAGTACATCTCACTTGGTTTGCCGCCACCGACTGAACCACGGATGCAGAGATGGGTTGACCTTATGGCCTGACATGCTGGTCAGCCACAGGTTTCTTTCTCTGATGCTTTCTTTGAGTGGTTCAACCGTCAGGAGATGGCAGATATAATTTATCCAGTTGAATCCACTATCATCATTATATGAATTTCAAATGCATATACAAACCTCATCTTGACTTTGTTTCACTGCCATTTCTCCATAATTTAGAAAGTGAAAAGAAAGAGCATGATGCTATGAGGTTAACACAAGATCGACAAATTAATGAATTTTCTAAAACATACCAAATATGTGCCAAAAGAAACTGCAGCTATGATACATTCAAATTTAGGCAATTATTTTAATATGATTGAGGGCCCGTTTTACCTTTATGGGTGTTTATCATAGAATTAGCATCATTCTGAGAAATAAAGCTTCTAAGAGAAGTTACTGCAACATTCAAGTGCCAAAAATTCACCAAGTTTCTTAAACATGTTATTCGCACAAGAAATATGGAGAAATCATGAAGCATACGAAGAGCTTAATAGAAATCTAAGCAAAAATCTACCTTGATTAGCTCCACTATAAAGTGTTGCACCACTTGTTATCCTTGATAGATGAGTATTTGTAACACCAACATCTGTAGTTACATCAGTATTACCACCTTGATCTTCAGGAATCCTGCCCTCTCCTTCGCTTAAATGATCTACATCTTCATAATTATCAGTTGTTGCCGAAGTACCATGAATTTTGCTAGCAAATTTCAGAAGTATTTTAAATCCTTTAGCACTCTCCTTAGGATTTTCTGCATGGCTCCCCTTTTGATGAGATTGAAAGGTAACTAAATTTCCATTTTCAGCTACTAGTGACATTGACTCTAGAAGCTTGGACATACTCTGTAATAGTGGGCTTGAGTTTGGAAAATCCGAAGTCCCTTCATTTAGACTATCATTCTCAGAAATATGTGCCCTTGGGATGAAGACTCATTAAAGTCTAAAACTTACATCAGTGGCTAAATGAGCATCGTATGTAATAGATTTATTGTAAGATCGTTTCTCATACGAAGTTAAGCGGGAAAATGGTGCATGATATGATTCATCACTCTCATTGATTTGAAGCATGGGTGACAAAGGTTGCAAGGAATTTTCATAATCTTCCAATGCATATGGTTCTGCAGAATTAAGAGAGCCATGCACAGTGGGAGGAACAAATACACTTTTAGATACCTTGTCAGTTTCAAGCTCTTCAGCTGATTTCACCAAGGCTCGAATCAACATTGCCTCATACTCCTTGAGATAGCAAGTGTCTGACAATAAATTAAATAGATTTTGAGCAGATGCATCTTCACCATTTGTCGAAGTTGGAGCATGGATGGGAATAGACCCAAATCATCATATGTTGTTGACATTTGTTGAATAGAGGTTCCCTCACTATCATCTAATGGCATACTATCCAATAAAACATCTCCTCTATGCCTTCCAAGTTTCCACTCCTGTAAGCCAAGGGAGAGGTCAAGGATAGGTATCCCACTCAATACGTCAGGTGATGGCTCCTCCTTTGCTTCAGAAAGTGCCGCATTGATCCGGATTTAAACAGGAACGCAACAAATTACAGAGATAACCATATACACAAATATGCAGCGGAAATAATACTTCATTTCATTAATGGAAAATACTGAAATATGCTTACAATCAGAAATGGAAATAAACTAGCTAGGGCGATTGTAGCTATCTCTGAGAAGAGATGTGTGGGCTACATGCCTCTGAACTGACTTACAAAGAGGCTCGAAGGCCTATTTATTGTTGA
>APFE031276714.1:0-17895 GCA_000404065.3 Pinus taeda | reverse complement strand
AGAGGTCAAAAAAAATACCTCCAGGCACAAACTGCCTCCTCAAACTTGCTCCAAGAATCAGCTCCTCAATGCTGCTCCAAATGGCTGCCCAAGAAGCTCCTCACTCCAGCGACAATGCTCCTCCAAGACTCCTCAAGTGCTGCTCCAAAACAAGCTCAAGAACTGCTCACTACCTCTCAAAGAAGACTCTCACTCAAATGCACAAGACTGCTGTGAGAGAATGAGAGCTCTTGGGTTAGTTAAATAGCTTTTGGGAGGGGGATATGGACCCCAAATATGTTTTAGAAAATTTATAATCCACCTTGGAGTCCACCAAACCCTAAAACCCAACTGAAAACTCTTTAAAATCCGGTTTTTTGCCTAGCTGTGCGTCCGTTTCGGGTTCCTGCCTGACTTGGCCGTTTTTTTGCGGGACCCGGCCGGGTCGGCCGAGTCATTGCCTGACTCGGCCGGGTCATTGATGACTCGGCCAACCGAGCCGTTTCAAGGGCCGGGTCACCATCCAAGCCTTCGACCCGGCCGGGTTGGTGATGACCCGGGCGGGTTGTAAAACACTGGTTTCTGTAAGGGAGGCAAGTTGGAGGAGGCTAGGAAGTTCTTCTATGGAATGCACAACAAAAACATATTGCCTAATATTGTCACATACAATGCATTTATCGCTGGCCTCGTCAAGGAAGGGCATAAGGGGAACAATCCGAGTGTTATCACATACACTGTTCTTATTGCTGGTCTTTGCAAAGAAGGGAAGCTTCAAGAAGCTCTCCAATTGTTAGATGTTATGGCTGAAATAGGTGATCAACCTAATGATATCACATATAATACAGTTATAGAGGGGTTTTGCAAGGTGGCTAATCTAGAAAAGGCCAGGGAGCTCCTTGTAGAGATGTTGGAGAAAGGTTGCATGCCTGACCTAGTTCGCTTTACAACATTAATAGATGGATTCTGTAAGCATCACAGGCAATAGATGGACTCTGTAAGCATGATGGGCAAGACAGAGTTTAACAGATCTTTTATGAGATTCCAGAGTATGCCTCGAGCCTTGATGATGTTACATACATCACATTGATGGATAGACTTTGCAATGTTGGTGTTTTAATAATTTATCTAAAGTGATGAAAGATAGTAGTCCAAGTGGCCTCATAACTACATGACTACATTTACCACCCTCATGGAGGGACTAGGCACACCCCAAGAGGGTAGTAGACCATTGAATGAGGTCTTAAAAAAAAAATTTGGCATGAAGCTGACATATTCTGCAGTAAAGATATCGTTGTAGCAGTAGACTATCAATGGATGAACTGTAGGGGTGACTTTGGTAATAGTGCACTAGCAAGCTATCTGAAACAGATTTGGCAATTCAGCTTAATGAAGTGATCTAAGTGGTCGAATTCCCATTAGCATACCAGGTGTTTCTCTGAAAACACATTTGGTTAGGGTTTAGGGTGACTTCGGTAATAGTGCACTAGCAAGCTATCTGAAACAGATTTGGCAATTCAGCTTAATGAAGTGATCTGAGTGGTCGAATTCCCATTAGCATACCAGCTGTTTCTCTGAAAACACATTTGGTTAGGGTTTAGTGGATTGCAGATCCTGATTAGATACACCAGTTCATCAATCTAAAATGGAATTGGCTTTAGCAGTTAGTGTGTTGCAACTTGCAACTAATGAAGTGACCCCAAGAAAAATTTCAACGATATTCTTCACGGTAATAATCTGGAATTGGTTTGATGAAATGGTTAGTGGCTTGTCATTGCCTTTGATGGAGTGTACCTTGTGAATTTCAATAGTGAATTGTACTTAAGTGGACTAACCTGGTTTGAAGTATTGAACTGAGTTTGTTTACAATTTTGTAGTTTGCTTTGGAATGTCCTCCTTTTAGTTATGTGTTTGACTGTTTAGGCCTTGTGAAATAATTTGCTTCATTGATTGAATGCCCAGGCTCCATATGTATCGAGTACTTGCTGAGACTCCATATGTTACTTGCTCCCATTATAGGACACAGAATTTGTAATGATTGTCACGGCATGTCTTAGTTACAGTGCATCTTTTTTTATTTAGACATATGCAACTACTTCATTGTCTAGTTTCTTCTGTCCAAATTGTAGTAGCCGAGACAACTATTATCTCAGTGTTCATCTGTTTTCCATCAGCTTGGTCAGCGAGCTGTCATGGGTATGCTGCTAAGAGAGGATATCGGTTTGGGACCATTCCATTCTTTTTGTCATAAGTTATTTTATTTATGGCCACGGAATGTGGATTCAATCACATATTCAGACGTTCAACGACAAGCAATGGGAGCTAGTTTAGTCTGTGGGCACACATACCAAACAAGTTCAATAGTTGCTGGAATTCAGGGAACCCTTTTTCCATTTCCACTGTGACCCCTACATATGGGATAATACACAGAGGGAAATAATATTCTCTGAAAGGCCTGGTCAATGAAAATGCTAATTCTGTAGATTTTTTTAGTTTACTGCACCCAGATAAAACCCCAGCTCCTAGAAATGAAAAGCATTAACGTACTTGTAACACAGAATTTTGTCCTCCACAAAATTGGAGCAATCAAGGGAGAGGGAAACAAAGGGTGATTAACGTTCATCCAAAGCATAACGTACTTGTAACACAGAATTTTGTCCTCCACAAAATTGGAGTAATCAAGGGAGAGGGAAACAAAGGGTGATTAACGTTCATCCAAAGTTACCAGACTATGATAATTTGGTTGACATGTTTGAGGCGATAAAATGAATTGAAGTTGTTTTGAATGAAAAATATACTAGTTTTGCATAAAATGTAACAGCATTTGAAGAGACGGTTAATGTGATGTGATTACACGGCATGCTTCAGAACTCTGTTTCAGACCTGTAAAAGAATGAACCATCTTTAAGACTGGATCTTGATCATAACATAAGACGCGACTTTGACCTGAGCTATACTCACATATGATTATAAAAGAGTCTGATACAATGTACAAGCAATCTGGATCCGTAGTTTGATTCGCTAATACTGTTGTTACTCATTAACTTATGTAATTTTTGCATGAAGCAAGTCGGTATATTCTTATATTCACATGATTAAAACAAGTATATTTTTATGTTTATGGTATAGTGAATTCATCCCCATATATAGACAATTTTTTATTTAACAAAGAAATATTTTTAAATTAAAAATATGTTTATCAAATTTATATTCAATAAAGAAATAATTTAAACTTAAAAAATATGTTTATAAAGAAATTGTGATCCACAATAACTAATCATTATTTTTATTGAAAAATAACAAATTGAGGAAAATGCAGAGGGGAGCCAATGCGAGAGGTCAAAGAGTGCAGGGCTTGCATGACCCCTCTTCTCTTTCTTTGCATTTTTAAGCATTTCCTTCTTACAAATAATAACAAAATTTTAAAATAGTAATATCCACAACTTGTTACTTTTATCATGAAGATCGATAATTTCATTGTTGATCCCTCTTGGTGGGTGAACACACATAAAATCCCATGTGAACTAGAATTTGGCATGCCACCAATTAACCAACAAATTTAATACACTTGGCATAAGAAAGGCCTTCATGTGCATGCACAAGCTTGGGTTTTCTTCACAATTGGTCTAGTTCATGGCAAAGATCATGTTGTTTCCTCTCACACCACTGCATAAGTGCACTTTGGTGGTTCTAGGTGACCCTTCAAAAATGGTGGTGGCTCCAAGGAACAAGTTGAATGATTGTATTCATAATTGCTCTATGGTATGTGGATTTACTCTAGAATTGGTGCCTTCTTTTGTTTTTGTTTCATGTATCTTCTTGCTTTATAGTTGTGAGGTATTGGGGTTTCTATAGTTCGATTACTTCTATGTGTTTGGTTTAGCATTGCTATGTTTGGTGAATGGTGGCCCATTTCTGTCTTGGTCACATATTATCTTACACTTACCTGATCTATCTTCTTTCTTCCCATCTTGTGAACTCTTTAGTTTTGCCTTAATCCTCTTCGAACCTTGTCCTCTTCGTCTAGTTTTCCTTTGTGTCAATTTGATGGTGAACGCTTCTATCTCTTTGTAGGTTGTTGTCTCTCCATTTCCCCAATCCCCATATTGCAGTGTCTACTTGAGAGCTTCCTTGCAATCCCCCTTGCCTCTCTATACCTTGACAATGTCATAAAGAAATCCCCTCTTCACCCATGTCAAATAGGAAAAAAACCTCATCTTCCTCTAGTTGCAAGGGGCATCAAAATTCTATACAACTACTTAGGACTAGAACTTAAGGGATTTCTAAAAGATCTATTGAATTTTTTTCGGGGAACATTACCCCCTCAATTCGCAAAGAATTTCACAATACCGAGCATGAAGCTCATGAAGAAAGTCATATCTTGTCCCCTATAGAAGTAGATGAAAGTTTGGGTTGTTGAATCCCTGATATAGGGAACAACCACACTAGGCAAACTAGATACCATCAAACTATTGATTTGTGCTAGCAAATAAAAACAATTATGTGAAAGATATTAGTAAAATAATTAGAAACACGACAATAAGTCCTTGAAGAGTTGCAACTCCAACTCAAGAACTTGAACTCCAAGGTCTCTCTAATGACAAATAAACTAGCTAACATGAATCTCTCTAGTTCTCAGGAGAACACAAAGGCCCTTGAAACTATAGAGGTAGATTCTCCTTCTAGCCAAATGCTTATATTATCAAATTTTGTTTATATTCGATGGGAACATTATAGCCCTTTCTATGTTAGCTATAAATTAAAGTCTTATAGTCCATCTCTAGACTTTATAGACTATTAAAATGGAACGATTGCGTTAGAAATTTTGGAATGGTTAGTGGTAGACTAGTAAACACAAATTAACAATGTAATATTTTTTTTATCATATAATGAAAATATTTGTGTAGCTAAGAAAAACATTGTTAATAAAATTTATAATCATTTAAAATAATTTGTATTTTGATACTAAAAATTAATTTTCTATGGTTTATAAAGTTATTTAAAATATATTATATTTCACAAAAAGAATTAATTTCTTTTATATAAAATACCAAACACTAAAATTCTCATTCATTAATATATAATCTTAAATTCCACCATTAAAAACATTTTGGAAATATAAAATCAAACAATAAAATTCCTACACATTAATAATTTTACTATCTAATTCTCTAGTTTTACTTATAATTGTAATGCCCCGTATTAATAAGAAATAATAATAACAATTATAAATAACAATAATAATAAATCAATAAAAAATAATAATAATAATAAACCAAAATATTTATTATAATAATATAAAAATAATATTAATATATAAAAATAAAATCTTAAAAAGAAATTTAACCCAAATGGAAAATAGATTACCCATTGAAACATCAAAACAACGTAAAAAAATAAATAAAATAGATTCAATTATTAGCATCCGCTAGTCCAATAGCAATCCCGAGCCTTTTCTAAACTTAGGTTTCTGTGATCCATAACTAGATTGAAAAAATTATTTCAGTGATAATAACGTTGGAGAAAATATAGTCGATGTGTTTCGAATCAACTAGTGTGATTCATCTTTAGGACAAGATGAGGAACTATCATGGCATCAAATAAATAGATGTAGAGATATGTTCACTAGCGGCAAGAATATAACAAATAGTTTTGAGGAGTCTTATTTATAGTAAATATATTTAAAATAAGGAAACAATTGATAAATAATTAACGAATAAATTTAAAATTATTATTATTAATAAATTGTATTCGTCAAAGAAAATACCTAAATTGAAAAACGCAATAAATAAAGGCATGGAAGCGGTATTAGAGGAAAATGGTTTGAAGGACTTCATTGATCAAGAAGTCCCCAAGCCAGCAACAGCTAATGCCCAAGAATTAGCGGAATGGAAGAAATGTGTGGCGATAGCGAGGAGGATTCTTCTCGAGGGAGTTTGAGACCATATTGTCTCGAGTCTCCATGGGAAGAAGACTCCGTTTTCAATGTGGAATACATTGAAGGATCTATATCAGAACAACATGGTAACTGCTGTAAAACCACCCTTTTCTAGAGTGAAGCTTTAGAGCCACTTTCTGGTTTCACGCTCTTACTCCTCTGCCTTCCATTCCTTCGCAAGATCCTAAACTTAGGCTTCCTGTTAGTTGAGCCCTAAACTTTCGACATCTTAGATTTATGCTGGCTATTTCCCCTTGGAGTGTTGGTAATGCTCCTTATCTTCGCGCGCTAGAGTGTTGCAGTCCTCGCGTAGCTGTCATGTCTGAATAAACTCCCACAAGAAGCACTTGTTTTCTCTTGTGTAGATCACTCCTTCATTGGCTAGTTTGTCTGCCACTTGTTGGCATCTCTGTGCACATGAACAAAGCTCAGAGTTCTCAGTTTTTTGAGGTGAGATTGAACTCGATGAAACACCTACGAAAGTCGTTAGTTCCATGGAATACAAGACAAATAGTTGTGTCAGCCTTTGAGCTTGTGTGGATCCACATTGCGGGCACCTCATGGCTGCCATGTGCAGTTCTTGGCCAACATGGGTTCTATTGCATCTCTGGTGATGTGAGTGATGATAAATGAGAATGGAGATGACAGTGAAGGCAGTGGGCGTCAACAACCATAGAAAGGAAGGAAGCTTTGGGGCCTTGTAGTTTGCCATCACACAAGTCCAAGGGTTATCCCTTTCCCTTTGAGGTATGTTTGTAAATTTCTGATGCAAGTTTTTGGCATTCAACTAAACAAAGAGGTTGAATTAGCCGCTTAGTTGAGGGAGAAACATATCTTACATGTCCAAACTGTGCTCTGTGATATGCTTCTTCTTCACGCACCTGTTGGGATCATGTTTCAGACTCCCAACATTATGAACCTTGCAAATGTGATGGGGTTGCTTTATTATATGGGAAACGCCTTTGGCTTTTGGGGACCACTCCTACTAAGGTTCAAATATTGGATATTTCATATTGGATCCTCGAGCATCACAGAGATTCCACTGGTTTGAGTACTGACAGTCTTGCAGAAGCAGGTTATCTAGGAGTTGTGTCACTAGGTGATGTAGTTTGTGGAATAACCGCAGTCAGAATTACCTCCAAAGACTTCTTATTTTGTTTCAAGTCTCACACAACGAAAGAAATAAAATGGGGAGGTTCTTAACATGATCTCAATGATAAAGAGGATGGCAGGAGAATGCACCCTCAGTCATCATTCAAATCATTCCTAGAAGTTTAAAAGGTGAAGACTTCCTTAGGAGGATGTTGAGATGGATGTCATCCATTCGTTGCAGCTGATTTTGAGGGATTCCTTTCAAGATATTGATGAGAGTGACAAGAAAACCATGATACATTCACAACTAAATGACTTGAGGCTTCAAGGAATAGATGAACTAAGTGCAGTGACAAATGAGATGGTAAGGTTAATTGAAATTGCGACTGTGCCAATTTGGCAATCGATTCTAATGGAATCATAAATGGATGGAATACTAAAGCAGCTGAACTCATAGGATTGTTGGCTGATGAAGTTATAGGGAGGCCTTTAATTGATCTTGTTCAGCATGACTCAGTTGAAACTGTGAAGAAAGTGCTCTACTTGGCTTTGCAAGGAGGAAAAGGGGTCTGAATGTTCGCATAAATTTACTCTAACGGATACACCATCTAGGCAGAAAGACAACATTTCTGGGTCAAAATCTACGTAAAACTATAGTAATGCAGCTGAGTCGAAGACTTTACAAAACACAATACCAAGAACAAGGCATAACAACACTACACAGGGGCCTAAATCTAGACAAATGTCATATTTTGAGGGAATAAATATGCATATGGGCTGCCAAACTTCTGAGAATATGTTCCTTGTATCGCGTTCTCTAAGCTAGGAATTACTTAAACAATACCAATGAATGCATTGAAAAGAACATTACAAGAAAGATCAAATACATGCTCTAAAACCAGCTGCTGATGATGTTGCAGAGGCATCTGTGGCTGCTGTTGTTGGAAGAGCACATTATGCATCAAGCTTGATGGTCCATGAGAAATAGGTGGTGTTGCTGAGCTTTGAAGATGTGGGTACTTGCCTTCCATTGAAGTGAAATGATAGAGATCACAACCCTAAAATCTCCTTACAGATGCAGTTAACCTTAGTATCTCTTCCTTGAGATGAATGAGACTGATTTTGGGCAGCAACGCAGTATTTTATACCCAATGACAATGGAATATGTGCATACATAGGTGCTTGGTACTTTTATAGAAGGATGGATGTCAGAGTCAATGAAAGAAAAAAGGATATATCATCTACTACAGATGATCACCTTAAATTTAGTAAATGGCATTCATAATTTATGGATTTCTCCTGGATTTTGCAGAATTGATAACTATTGTTTTTCATGAGCTAGTAAGGAATATTTTTGTATTTTGCAGGTGATAATGCATATAAATATGTATGAAATATCATGCATACAACAGATAAACAAACCAAGAAATTCCCTTGCTATAGCATGGGAATCTTATTCTTTATCAGGCAAAGTCTTGTAAAGTTTCTGCTCTGCTTTCAATATAATAATAACTCAGGATTTCAATCTCGTTGTATATAGTAAAATACAAACAAAATAAATGATTGTTTATGAGAACCCACCTACAAATCTTCATACATATAGAAATTGTATAGCAAATAACAGGGATTTGTATCCCACATACAGATTCTTGTGGGTGTTAAATTTTGCACTTCAGATGGGTTTAGCAAATAACAGGGCTTTGTATTCCACATATGGATTTTTTTTTTGTGTGGGTGTTTAAGCTACGTTGTATCATAGCATGAATCATGGGATCTTGGTTTAAAATTGGAGACTATTACAGATATTTTTCTGATATCGGATCCAATGTTCAATGACTGAATTGATATTGTGAAGGCATGCCTGCACCTCAAGGAATGCTCGAGGGAGTATAAGATGGTGTCTGCCTATGACAATATTCGTTATATCTACCGAGACTTTATGAGTGACAGGGACACTCAACTTCTAATTCTTAGGATGTGCCATGTGAGAAAATGAAGGACTACACCTTTGATAGGGAAGATTCAAGCAAAGTCAAATGGATCAAGTGGAAGATTGGGAAAGTGCAACGCTTAGCATAGAGAAGCAAGAAGCAAAGGCCCATGCAAAGGATATCTCAACATTTTGTGGCAGCGAGTTGTTAAGATCAAGAGTGATGTAGTTAAGGATACATAGGACAGTGATAAAAGAAGTTCTAAATTGCCGGTAAAATGGAGAAAAAATCATTAAATTAGTCTTAAATGAAATCAGTTCCACATAATTTTTATAATAAAAATGCTTTCAAGTAATTATGAGGGTTAGAAAATCTTTTAGTGGAGATTAGGGTCTAATGGGTCTTTGGTCCAAATTTTGAATCTGGGCTCTGATATGACGTGTGAGGCTCCCTCTTAAGATCCTCTAACTAAAAAATTATTCTTTTCTAAATTTAAACATAATAAGATGGGAAATAACTTATTTATATAAAAACATTTATTTGATGATAATATACCATTAAAATTTATTTACCACAATTTAAATAATTAATAATTTCATTTCAATCATTTACATAAGTAATCAATAAATAGAGGAATACATGTTCCAATAGCTTAGTTGAGATGCTCCTGAGCTCTTGACACTGTTGGGATGATCCTCTTGACTACCTGACTGGATTTGCCTCCCAGCCAACTACGAAGTATTTCTTACACCAGAGAAACTCTACGGGTTCTCTAGCCCTCTGAGCCAAAGTCCAATTAGATGTAGTGTGTCCAAGTTAACCAAACACTCTCCTTCTCTCCCTTCTCTTTTTTCCACCTTCCTCCCAAGTATTTCCTATCCCAGGGAACCTCCACAGGTTCCCTAGCTCTCCGAGTCCAAGTCCAACTAGATTTAGTGTGTCCAAGTTAAACAAACACTCTCCTTCTCTCCTTTCTCTTTTCTCCACCTTCCTCCGAAAACAAAATCCTCCAAAACCACAACCAAAACTAAAACCAAGACAAAGAATCACTCATCCTCTTATCATCCTTCCCCTTTTATGCCTCTTCCCCCCATACACTTCAACCACCTATCATTAATGTCATAACTACCCTCTCATCCTTTCATTTGACTTTTATTACCATATCTTCTTCCAAGTAAATTTGAGAGGACATTTTGGGGATAAGATATAGATATTTAATTTGGAAATTAATTGGGGAAGGCCATATCTTCTCCCAAGTAAATTTGAGAGGACATTTTGGGGATAAGTTATAAATATTTAATTTGGAATTTAATTGGAGAAGACCATATCTTCTCCCAAGTAAATTTGAGAGGAAATTTTGGGGATAAGATATGAATATTTAATTTGGAATAATGGAAGGAGACCATTTCCTATCCAAAAATTAAATTTGAGAAGACAAGTTGGGAATTGAATAATAACAACAATGAAATTTATATCAGTAAATAAATTTACAGTTCACAAATGTAGGTATATCCTAATATTTCTTGATAATTATTAGTCAATATTTTCAGGTAATTTAAACACTAAAAAAATTTGCATGATAAAATTAAGTTGGGCATGCCATTATGCACTCATTCTTTACTCCTTAGCAAGACCAAAATTACAATAAAGTCTAGTTCTCTTCTCATTTACAATTTCATCAAAATAATTTTATTTAGCACCTCTCTATTGGTGTGCTTGGGTTTATAGGTAGCAGTAGCCTTGTTGAAATAAATTAGAAGCCAAATGTTCTTGTCTCTTCAACTCCACATCTTCATCACTTTTCCTCTCCCTTTCATATTGTGTTGGCATCATTCTAATTAGAGTTCCTTCTAGTTGTTTTTTTCATAGTGCTTAAAATGGAAGAGCAACACTTTGGAGCCGAGTGGCAGTGAATTGATCTAACATGGGCACTTTACACCATCACCGTTTTCTCCTATCTCATTATCAGCCTCCATAGTCATGAGCTTCACTTCCATAACCATAAACCTCAATTTTTACTATTTTCTTTATGATAATTTGAGTAATTAACGATTCAACATTTCTTGCAAATTAATAAATGAAGTAATGAGAATATTTATATAGAAGTTACAAACAAAAACTGTCAATAATTTTATTTATAAATTTATTCTAAAAAATCTATAAAATAAATAAATAAATAGTAAATAAAAATAAAAATCTCTCAATATTTCTATGTCATATGAGAAGGGTTGGAATTTGATGGGAAAAATTCTCATCGCATGGCATTTTCGGCGTATTTGATGTTTACAAATTTTGCATAACCATCTTCCCTGATGTGTTCTAAAATTTACAAAAGTATTTTTGATGGGTTATTATTTTCTGAAAATGTTCTTAATACTGCATATCAAGTTGTTTCATTTGGACTAGGGCCTGTCATGGTGTCACATCCATCCATTTATTCACCAAGCATGGAGTAAGACTACGAGTAGGCGGGCATCAATGCTATATGTCCTTGAGCCTCTCTCGTCTACTAAATCCATTGAATATTTATTTACAGAGGTTTCATATATTGTACGATATGTTAGATGGGAAATAACTCAAGAGTGATGGTAAGGCATCAACTCAAGATCTTCATAAGTGGTTTGAGATCGAAGAAGGTGGCATCCTTGCTTGTTTGAAAATATTCTTAAGCTTTCTCGTCCAAGATTTCCCATTTCTCTCCAACTTGCTTGGCTAGCTGATCAGAGGGAATGAATCACAGAAACCGTTGTATCTATATAAATTTCTTGTGGGAGGTTTGTGTAACCATAAGTGAGGTGGTGGGGATTATCATGGAAAAGTAGCTCATGTTTGGTTTCTTGGCATGTGCTTGATTATGGTACTGAGATCAAACCTCCCCACCCCCCAACGCAAAGGTACCATTCAATATTACAAGAAGAGAAAGGTTTATAACAAAATAGAAAAAACATTTTGACTGTATTAATGGGAGTAATGGAGAATTTGGTTTTTGTATTTGTGCATTGGGGCGTTTGAAAAAAATATCATTAGCTCAACCAGCCCGTAACTTCCCCTCCAGTAGGAAAACCTCATTTCCTTTCTAAAACACCTCGCTACCCATTAGAGAAGAGTGAAGGATCTTGCTGGATGCCTAACTCTATCAGAGAAAGAGCAACAACTAGTAAGTATGAGTTATTTTCCACAACCATTTTGTATTAAAGAATAGGTTAGTGAATTTAATTGTATAAAATATTGTTTTATGTTAGTAGAAAAGAATGATAGGGCATGGTTTTAAATTAAAATATGTCATAAAACAAAGTAAAGACAATCTTTACATTATATAATGGTTTGTTGTAGATCAAATGTTATTATGTTTTTGGAAGAGAACTACAAATATTGTCTTCACCAAAAGACATGTTAATAAGATAAGTATTAGCTAAGCATGTCATAAGAACCAACAGATCATTGTATTATCATTATTATGTATGCATATGAGGAGGTAGCTCAAAGAAAGAAAAGAAAGACATTTTTTTTTTGTTTTTTTGGTAATTAGGTTGAACCTGGGTTGGGGTTACTTAATAGTGGCATCCATCATCAACTTGTCCTCACCCTCCCCATGGGATTCAAACCAAAGACCTAGTGGAAACTAAACATCAACCAAAATGTATGATGAAAATTGATTTGACACATTACATTGGAGAATTTATGATATTCAACTAAGGTATCAATGGTGTATTGTAAGTAAAATTGATTTATTTATTTCCAAATCATGTTTGAATGTGCCAACTCTATGATATTCTTAAAAAAATGCATAGGGGACAACTTACAGTGACTCCACATGGACAACATCGAATAATGGATGGGACGTGAAATTGAAGAATCAAATGTGTACCAAACATTTCGTGCCTTGTAAAATCAAGGCCTCCTCGATTGATTTGTGCTACTCTAAAATAATTGCACTCTATGTGGGCTTACCTGTTTGGCTACGCAACCTTGGAGGTAGACTCTTCCATCTTTGCATGGCATTAATACCACCATGGTTGGATGGAGGCCATCAAACCATTCAAAAATGTGGTTAGTTTAGAGCTTAACAAAAATAAATAAAAAAGGGGTAACTAGGCATAAATATTTACCAAGAAATCATGAACTGCAATATACACCTTGGCAAACCAAGGACTTAACGTATGACAACCAATCTCCTTGAATGTTGTGTTCGGTGTATCATGGCATCTAATGTGGTAAATTCGGTTACCTATGGATGGATAGCAACCTATTGGGGACTCCCAAAATATACGTGACAATACGTAGGAGTTTAGTCCGTAGTAGTTCTATCTAATGTGTAATTATTCGATGAGAGCATTCCCATATACTTACCATGCATGGAGCGCGTTCGATATACCCCAAAGTACTGGAGAACGGTCCTATACACTTCTGTACCTGGAACGAGATTTCACCCTCGGGATACAATGCTGGAAAATAATGATAGCTCCTACATTTAACAACACCATAAGTCGTCTCTAGCCTAGACCTCTAAATGTTTTCTTTGATGTTCCAAATGCTCCTTAGGTTAATTTAGGTAAATTTTAACGTTGATCTTGGATTAAGTTTCAGTTTTAAGGTTCAAAGATCGATATCGTGTGAATACACATATGATGCAACTAATATGAGAAAAAATAATTCTTTTCATTTCGATGAAAGATATCTAGTGTAGGGAAAAACACAAACATTGAGGCAATAATCATGTATGAAACAAACAAAGCTTCATAACTAGAATTTTCACTTTCACTATTCCAATGCACCTATCAAAAGTAAAATGATTTTTTTTACTCTTCTTCTCAATGGATGAAAATTCACTTTTCAGCTTTCAACACTAAGCAATGTAATCTTTGCTCAATAATAATCCCAAAAATAACATTTGAATGCAATGTAATCTAATGCAATTCAAAATGCAAACTTTGAGATGAAAGCTAAGAAAATGCAAATGTGATTTCTTCTATGGTTCTCAAAAGAACTAATAATGCTTTAATCAACAACAAATCAATATTCCTTTCACACATACAAGCAACAAACAATAAACTCAATTGACTCAATAACTAAGTACTCAACCAAAATTCACTTTTACTACTTCAAACAATGGGATGGGATTTTGCAAACCAATAAGAAATCAACAAAAATAATGGAAAATTCTATGCACACAGAGCATGAGCACACTTAAGATATCAAGAGACACTAGACATTTCTAATAAAAACCCTAAAAAAATCTCATTTTTTCGATCAACGCTATTTTTATGGTAAAAATTTGTGTTGATAAGGTGGATCAACACTACTTTTGTGGTCAAAACTCATGTTGACAAGGTCATCAATGCAACTGTAATAAGAAAAATCACCGCTGATAGCGCAACTATTTCAGATAAAAAGGGTGTCGAGCAAGAAAGAATTAGAAAAATGAGGAGAAATCCAAAGAGAGATCTAGACTTGACACTCTAAAGAATGTACTACTCATAATGCACACCCAAAATGACCCGAAATCACAGATCACAAGGAGGTTTGTCAAACTAATAAAAAAGACCAAACATAAATAGGAGGTTTGAAGGGTTATAAGCTCCTTAGTTGAGTTTCCATTTTTTTGTCTAGACTATCCTTTTTGCGGATAGAAATGATCCCACTAGTCCTGTGGGAGGATCTAGCAACAAACTGGACAAATATGTGAAAACTTTCCTAGTTTATATCAGAAAATACAAAGGAGGATAAATGACCTACCTCACTCTGATGCTAAAATCCATTGATGTCTTTCTCGATCTTCTCGTTTCCAATTTCAATCCTCTCTATGCTGTTGTGGATGAATATCTGCAAGGAAGATCAAATAGAGTTGACAAAGTCATACATAGAACAATTCATTCTAACATAAACTATGTGAAGGTTCAAGGAGTATCACACTAAATGAGTAGTGATTTACACACTTATGGAAAGTGAACACATAATGTATTATTAATAGAAAGTAAGGGAAGCATACAACCACTTAAGCCTTGATGTTGGAAGCCTCCTTTGGATGAATTTTCAAGTCCTAGCCAAGACCTTCAAGCACTCCTTTCTCCTTAGTAAAATGGACAACATTTAGGCATAGTTCATCACTAGGAAGGAAACCAAGCAACAACCAACCATCAGCTAACCAAAAGTAGATGGTAGGGGTTTTATTTATGGGGAAGGAGAGGGAGTTGAGGATCCATAAAAGGAGGGAGAGGTTCCACATTTCAAGTGGAAGATCCATGAAAGTAGGATCAAGAACTAGGAATGGGAGGTCTCGTCTTATCCTCATTCAAATGAAACCAACTCATTGTTATTGAGACTTCTAGTAGGAGAATATTCTCATCCATTTTAGGAAAAAGTGCTTGAAGAGAGCCAATACAGATTTTGCTATCAAAAGGCACTTCCAGCGCTAGTCACTAGTTAGACAAAAGGTAACTAGCACAGGTTTGTCTGCTAAAAGTAGCATTGGACTTGCAAAACAAGGTTTTGGAAAATTTCTTCAAAATTTATACAAGGCAAGTCTTCTTCTTCCTTCAGAGATGCTTCTGAACATGTTTCATGGTGAATACATTGTTTTTGACATCCTTCGTCACTTTGCAACACTTGCGACATTGACGACACAAAGTGTGACACTTAGGATATGAGATTGGGAGTGTGACAAAACATTGTATAACAAGATTCTAACCTATTTATATTTGATCTTGAAAGTCATACTCCGAGATTCCCTCATCATATGGCTTTTCAAATTCCAGTTTTTGTTAATACTAGATGAGTATTTCGTATAGTTGTTGACGAAGGAGCTTCTACGTGCATTATGTCGATTTCTTGTTGGAAATATTTAGGTTTTCCAACCATCAATCAGTTACCTACCACTCTCAAAGACTTTGATGGAACAGGTTTTCATCCATATGGGATCTTGAACGATTTTCCCATCGAGCTAGAGGGAAAATTGATAGTGATCGAAGTTGAAGTTGTTGATGCTTAGCTTGATTAGAACATTTTTCTTGTTTGAAGTTGGACCTATGCTATGTCAATGGTGGTCTCATCGTTGTTTCGAATGATTCAATTTCCTCACAAAGGGAAAATGATCAAAGTAGAATAGCTGTGTTACTACACTTCGGACCCTAACTCTATGGTAGCATACCTTTTTTTGAATAATGAATACTCTTTATGAGGATATTGGTGTTGGTTTAATCAAAGATTCATCATTGATAGGAACCTTTGTGATGCCTCCACCGAATTTTTGTTCTATTTTTTCTGAGGTTAACATGATTACATTAAGCACTATGGAATATTCTGATCCGTGTATAATGCCTTTAGAGCCTGAATTATCCTCTTATGGAAATGAGAAGCCTTTGAGCCCTCTTGAATTGGCTTATCAGGTAGTACAATCATTTTCTCACTACACACTTGCAAGTTGTGCTCAAGCTTGAGCAAACATATGTATTCATATCTATTTTTTTATTAATGCAATACAAATACGAAAGGGTTTTGAGTAGTTGCTCTCTCCTAGATAAATATTTGTGCATGTGTGATGTTTCCTTTTGGATGACTATGATTTGTGTTCTAGATTGTGAATTAACTTTCGCAGAACAGTAGAATAAAGTAACTTCGAGTCTTGTGATTTAGTAAATTTCATGAGCAGATCGCAATTTTATAGACATTTTATTATATAATTTATTTATAAAAAATAAAAAAACAAAATCAACATTTTTTGGACGTCTAAAATGTGCTAGACCCCTATTGATAGGCTGTGACATATTGAATTTTGACCTATTGATGGGGGAGTCGTCTAACAAGGCAGAGGAATTGCTTGGACGGCTAAAAGTGGCAGAATCTGGGCAAAAAAATTTCAAAAAATCTTGTAGATCGAGTGTTTGAATCATATTTTTGATGGTGGAAATGGATTCAACACCATAAAAAACGTCTAGAACACCTAAAATTTTGAAGTTTAACAACTATAACTAGGATTTACAAAAATCCTTACCAGATTTTCTCTAAATATGACCAAAATTTCCATAACTTTCCGGGCAATTCCTCTGGCTAGTTAGACTACAACATTGATGGGCTGTGACATGTTGAATTTTGACCCTTGGTTTGGTTGCAGGAGGCCCTAACATCATGTAAATCCAAGTAAGTAAATACATTTGACTATGTACCAACCAGAACAGAGACTGAGGTACAACACATAATTTGAGTTCAGAGTCCTTTTATTGTGAATGGCAGGCGGTTGCTTTCGTTTCCGTTGCTTATGTGGTGGCAGAAGGAACACAACTATTCCATGAACTCCACACGTTTCAATGAAAGTTGACTGGCCAAGAAGGAATCTACCCTTGTTTGTTTTTTATTGGTATTCCCCTATGCTACTGCTATCATCGACTAAGCTTAGCAAAGTTTGGTTATTTCAAATCATTGAAAACATGGTGTTAGTCATTGTAGTACTGTTGGTTTAATTTAAGTGTCTGTTGAGCGCTCTTGGGGCTTAGCTGTTGTTTGCAAGGCCTACCTTGACATTCTAGAAGAGCCCACGAGTTATTTTTTTTGTCATTTGGGGATTTTGGTAGATTTCAGGGAAAGTTTATGCTGTAAATTACAGGGAAAATGTTGGGTCCCTATAATACTAGTGATTACCCCATTACTATTGTATTTGTAACCCTTATTAATATTGTTGTGCCCCTATAGCCCCCATATTGTTATTACTGTGCCCCATAGAATCCCTCTATTGTTATTTTTGTGGCTTTATATTATTATTGTTAGGTCGGCTGGCTTATATTATGACTCCTTAGACTCTTATATATAGAAAAGAGGTTTTATCATTTGAATCATCGAAGAATTGTTCATTTATGTAATGTAAAGGAGGTTTCCCCTCGAAGAGGTTGAATTCTAAGGCGTTGATCTATCTTTTCTATCTTTTCTTGAGCTGATTTCATAACATTTGGTATCAGAGCTTTGGAT
>APFE031276708.1:0-26952 GCA_000404065.3 Pinus taeda | reverse complement strand
AAGAAATTTGAAGAAGATGGTAGAAGCTATTATACCCATATTACAAGTTCATTCAATGATAGTGAAGATATTAGAAGTCTCATGGAGCATCATCTCATATACCCAAAGTTACGTGGAGAACAATCCTATATGTTGGAATAAGGAATTATTGACGAAAGGGGGGTGAATCAGAAATAGTGAGATTCTTTTTTATTGAATATTCTTTTCATTATTTACTCTATTGTCTATTACTAATGAGAATTCATTCATAAAATTTTTTATCAACAAGCTTAAGCATTCCTATGTTCATACAATCTCTCACATGAGCAGCACACACATATTGATAGTAGTATTTCCACATGGGAACCCAAAGGGAAAATACCACCAATTTGTTGTTGTTTATGATGTAAATTAAGCACCTACTTAATTACATCGGTTTTGTTGTGAGAACCCACTTAGAGGAGGCGCTGACCCCCTTCAGTTAGCAAGCACCTCCTTTCCAAGAGGCACCAATCTCTTTTGAGTGCAGGCTATAACCTCCTCTAGCCACTATTCTACTTTCCATACAATTTTCAAACTGAAAAATAGAGGCATATATAATTATTGAAAAGAACCAATCTGGTTGGTTGCAGAAATAACTTCTTCTCTTGATCCTCTACTATTCCACAAAATCCCCTAGTCTCATACAACAACATTCTATCCTCTTCTCAAACCGCATATCCTTAGCTTCCTGCCTTCTCTCACATAATCTCTCTACTACACTCTTTTCAGTTCTACTCTTACACTCATTTCACAACACACTCTCTCTTCTCTTGCTACTCATCTCTTCAATAATAAACTCTTTTCCCCCAATTTCTTGATGGAAATTGATGATTTTGATCATCTCTTGCACATTGCACAATGTTGTTACTGTTGCTTGTTTCCACACTACCCAAGTGTACCTTTGTATGGATCTCCCTACTATTTTTGCATTTGATGGATGAAATCTATCATGAAATTAAACATAATAATGGGCTTTCGAATTCTTCTCTGACTCCCTCTATAATACTCCATACTATGAATTTAATATTAGTCGTCATGAACACTTTGTCGTGACTTCCCATGCTTATTCATTTCCTTGCAGAGCTTGAAAGTACAAACGAATTGGCCACTCTATTCCTTATTTAAATCTATAAGATGTGCATGGGAAGTAGGAGCTAGATTTATTCGTCTCATCAGTTCTTCTATGTGGACCATTGTCCTCATTCCCTTGTCTCAACTTTTTCTGCAAATCACACTGACTCTATAAACCAACTCTGCTGATTTGCATTTAATATCTAGATTCCAACCCATTCATCCTTTTAATTCTCTATACTATTACATGAGATCCACAACATATCATAAATCATAGAAGATGAAAGTTATGATATCACTCAGTTCTGATACCTTTAGCCCCTTGGCACTTAGCACTTAGTTCCTTTGGTATCCTCATGACCATTTGGAAGCTAATATTAGAGCCCCTTTTATCGTAATATTTTCAAATTCCATTTGTATAGGAGCAACAAGGTCCTCAACATCTGATATTCTAAACTTTGAGATGATGTCATTCTTTCACCATCTCTCCATGTGGCACCTTTGGAGTGGTGACATGTGTCACCTTGATTTTCCCGATGAGGCCATCGATTTATCCAAATCTAGCTACCACATGTTCTCTGTACAACCATGTCATGATGATGTCATATGCCACTGCAACTTCTCAAAGCCAATCACATGCCACCATGTGTCCTATCAGAGGAGAGATAAGGGGTCTTATCAAGCCTTGGTTTGGAATGAAAACCTTTGTTAATCCTGATCAACATAACTTGGTTCTTTTAACAATATAAGTAGTTCCATATATCCTAACTTCTCAAAATTCAAATGTTAACGAGTTTTGAGGTTTCAATGGCTTCAAAATTCTAATATTCCAATATCTGCCTGCTCCAAGGTTTTGATTTTCTACCTGCTCTATCCTCTTATATTTCTTCCTTCGATGTTCCGATCACCCTATGCTTCGAGGTTCCCAGGTGCTCTTACCTTCGATATTTATTCCTTCGATGTTTTGATGTTCATATTCTCCTAGGTTCTGATGTGCTCCAACCTCCAATGTTTCGATGGCCTCTAGCTTCCGATACCTCGATATGGCCTACTTTGATAATAGCCTTTCAAGGTTCTTAGGCTATGAACCCTAATATGCTTCCTACTCCATCCTTCCTAAGCCTGACTTTTGCAGTCCATAACTTTTGATCTAGGAGGCCATTTGTAGACTTCCACACACCATTGAAAATCTATTTAAGAGAACTTCGTAATAGAGAGGGTCTAATGTAGGCTTTGAGCCCATATTCTACCTATAAAATAGCCACAAAATATTTTCCATTCCCTTCTCATTGACTCTTCTTCTTGTGCCTGGAATCTCGACCTCCCAACCACCATAGTCACCATTTTATGGGTTCTCTACTAAACCTACTACTATGATGATTCTCTACCAGAAGCCTATAGCTACCATGTGATTCCTCTTGAGCCTTGACTACAAATCACTATAGTCATCATTTTATGGCTTTTCAATAAGCCTGCTACTATGATGATTCTCTACCAAAAGCCTACAATTACCATAGGATTTCTCTTGGACTCCAAATCATCATGCTAATCCGCTAACATCAATGACAACATACTCACAACCACTAGCCATCTAGACAATGCCAACACTCAAACAATCTGACCTTATGGCATTGATGGCAACACCATAAGCTCCCCATGAAGCTAGGTATGGTCTTCTTCAATGCCCCAGTAATCTTCTCCCCCTTTGTAATCAATGCCAAGGAATACTTTGTGAATACTCCCCCTAAACCAATGAAACCTACTCTTCCATTAATCCCACATGCTGAGCAGCTATCAACACCTAGAAAAATGGTGTCATTTGGATGGAGCAGTCACAACTTCTATCTGCTTCCTGAGATATTCAAATGGTTCTCTTGGGAGTGGCTTGGTAAAGATATCAGCAAGTTGGTATTTAGTGGCCACATACTGAAATATGACACCATTGGCTACAATTTATTCCCTTAAGAAATGGAACTTGATAAGAAAATGGTTGGTCTTTGAATGCATGACAATATTTTTAGAGATAATGAAGGCACTTGTATTATCACACATAATTGGAATAGGATCAATTACCTCTACCTGAATATATTTTCAATTTTGATTCATCCATAGAATTTTCGTGCAACAAGTAGCAGTGACAATATACTCTGCTTCAATAGCCGATAAATAAATGGAGGCTTGTTCCTTATTGATGCATGACACCAAGAATTTCCATAAGAAGAAAGCTACACCTGAGGTGATCTTCTTGTCATAAGAGTGCCAACCCAATCAACATTAGTGTAGGCCTTCAACTTAAATTATTTTCTCTTAGCATATAAAAATCTATATTCTAATTTTCCTTGAAGATATTTGAACATATTTTTGACATCAACAACATGAATTTCATGAGGGAAAGTCTGGAATCTAGCCACAAGACCCAAAACTTGAATGATGTCTAACCTTGAAGATATAAGATACAACAATATTCCTATCATGGATCTGTATTTAGTTTGATTTACTAGTGATGTATCATCTTCTCTGCACAATTTTCAGCCTGTAATCATATGTGTGCTCACTCTCTTGAAATATTCCAACCCAAACTTCTTTAGAATTTCTTTGAGATATTTGAATTAGGAGATAAACACTAGATTTTGAGACTGAGAGATTTTCAATCCAAGGAAGAAAGACAAATCTATGATCATGTACATTTTGAAATATATCTGTGTAGATTTTTTGAATTGATGCCCCAATTTTTTCATGTTGCTACCAAAGATAATGTCATCCACATATACTACTATAATTAGTAGATAGTCTCCTTCATATTTTATGTATACATTTCTATCAACAGTACCTTTCTTAAAGCACTATTGTCGAAGGTATCTATCTAGACTTTCGTACAAAGGTTTGGGAGTCTATTTGAGTCCATATAGGGCCTTTTCCATTTTGCATACAAATCCTTCGTTCGTGGTGAGCAGAAATCCTTTTGGCTTCTTAATGTAAACTTCTTCTTCCATATCTCCATTAAGAAATAAATAATTCAAATCCATCTCATATACCTTGATGTTTATATGATTAGAAAGGGGAAGGAAAATTCGGATAGCTTCCGGTCTTGCTACTGGTGCAAATATTTTCTCGAAATCTACCCTTTCTATTTGGACATACCCTTTGTAGACCAATGAAGCCTTGTTCATGATTACTTGAACCTGACCATTCATCTTATTTTTGAAAACCCATTTGGTTACAATGAATTTTTTCTCTTTAGGTCTTGGAACAAGCTCCGAAGTGTCATTCTTTTCAATTTGGTTAAGATCTTAATTCATAAATTTCACCTACAACTTTTACTCACTTGCTTGGCTGTGATTCTTGGGTTCAGTCTATGACAATGTTATGCCCCCATACCAATAAGTGTCATATATCATGATTGACTTATTGAGCTTTGTAATATGTTCATACCTTTACTTGTCGCAAAGGTTTTCCGTATTTGTAAAAAATAAAAAAAAATAAAAAAAATGTAAAGAGGGTATGCCCTAAAAGAAAAATCAAAGGGTGAAAAGAATAAAAAGATGGTCAAAAAATGAAAGAAAATAAACTCTAATAAAAAAAAAGACTAGGAAAGTGTGCAAGTCTAAATGTCATTACTTTTTTACTATTGTAGAATAAACAATTGTGTGCAGTTTGTCACTTATGCCACAATTTATGAATAGTCAAACAATTTAAGATTGGCTATTTCATTTTTCAATTTCATGTTGTAAAAATAGAGAATAAAGATCTAACCAAATAATTTAATTTTGGTAGATAAGTAGATATGTAGAGTGAAAAAGGAGCTCAATATTTTAATCTAAGCCCTTGGATGTAATAAGTGTAGACTCAGATAGGCATTACCATGTAAAAGAAAAGGAAGTTTGATAAGGGTTTGCCATTCTAAGTGCACCCAAATAAAGAAGTAGAAATGCTAGGTTAAGTAAGTAGGGTAAGTAGATGATGGTCGTAGAATAACATATGGTGAATAATGAGCTTAAATGTGTAAATCTTTTACTTTCATCATAAGGCGAATGACGTGTAGCACAAGAAAGACATATCAAGCAAGAAAAGTCAAAATAATTAACTTCCCTACTCATTTCCCCTAAATTTTCACTAATTTCCCCTAAGTGCCAAGGTATTTATCAAGTTAGAGGGGCTCAGAGCATTTCTCTGACTTCTGGAGGGACCAGACCCTCGAACCAATAATTTATAAAGCCTGAGTGCTTAAGCCCATTCAATTTTTCCTAAGTAAAATCCTATTTTACTTAGGGAAATTAAAATATTTTCATAAAAACCCACATTTCCCACTTACCCTAAGTTTAAATATATGCACGAAAATGTTTAGACTTAGCGCTTACTCCATTTGGTCATATTAACTACTAATTTATACTATTATATATTTCTCCCATATAAAGTATTACCCATTCCCGTATTACTTTAACTATATAAAAACCCCGAAATATTAATATCATGCCCCTTCGATTAAAATATAACCATAATGCACTTTTAATTGGGATTAATTAGTTAATTCGTAACTAATTAAGAACCCCGACTCCCCAACACATTAAAATGGGTTAATTCACCCTCATGGTTAATTAACAACTTCCGCAACCAATCACGCTACTCCCAATATGATTAAAAAACTCCTAATTATATCAGGTCCACCCTCATTAAACTCCCATCACCTTACCTCCCCAATAGTCGTACGATCAGGCCTCCAAGATCTGATGACTATCGTGCATTTCGTATGGCCCTCCACGACTGAACGTTAATGTGTGATCGCGAAGCGGTTTTGTGAACAGTGCCTCCGCCACATGTCATTCATTCTATGGAATCACATAAATGAGCCCAAATATCACCCCCCCTCCATGAGTGGTGAGGTAAAAACTGTTTACCACCTTCCACTAAATGATAAAACATCATATCATTCACTCGTCAATGTCACCCGTCCAAATCATGAAACCCGCCAAATTCTTGACTTTGTATAAAAACAAAACAAATCATTTCGTCGTTCTATTTTGAAGACTTATACATCCATGCAAACGTAATGACGAGGTCAACCATCTTGTGCTCCTAGTTGCCAACCAACTTCAAACTTTACAGTCGATGCCATCCACAGCCATCCAGTCACACCCAATACCTGCATTCCATTGTCCGTCCTCAAAAGCAGGTATTTACCAATTTCTCATCAAGAAAACCTTGCAAATACCTGTTTTCCACTACAAATTGATTGAAAAGCCCAAAAATTCAGCATAATTCTGTTACTAATTTTATAATTTAAGTCCCCTAGACCCTTTTTTTCACCAATTTTTCAAAGAAAACCTCAGTTTCCTTTCTGAATCCTTGCACCCATTACCATCCCTCACCGTGATTTAGACTATCTGCCCTTGGAAGATAAGGATTTCCAAACGAAATACCTAACCACTGATAAATACCATCTCAAAGTGTTTTTCTAGTGTTGAGACAATCATTTGAATGGCCATGATGCCATAGGATTGTGGGAATCCAACCTCCCCATGTACTTTCTCCCTTCTGTGCACACTTTTCCTGATATAATCCATCACTGCCATGCAAATTATGACCCCAACCTTAGAGCAGTGATGTCTCCCAATCAAATAGTCCTCTTCACAATAACTACTGACTCAATCAATGAAATTTTGCAATTTCATCCTAGTCAAACCCTCACCCCCATCTCCCTTGGAGATTTTCTTGAGAAATCAACTAAGTTATCCCAATCTGAACTCAATTGACTCTACCAGATATTCATAGTAAAAGAGCATCAACCCAAAGATCCCCCTCCTTATATGTTAGATTTCTTCACAAATACAGGAAAAATTGTAGTTGATATGATAGCTGCAGTTATGGGATTCAACACTAGTGGTTATGTAGTTGAGTTGGTCTTAGTTTTACTGTCCATCTTTACCCTTGGTCAGCCCCCTGTTGTTAGGTATAATTATGCATCATATATTGCTAAGAAAATCCATGACCAGTTCATGAGACTGGAAAAAGAAAAGGTTTTCAAGTACTCCTCCTTCATATATCACCTCATCCTCTACTATTAGTCTGACAATTTCCCTTTTTCTGTCAAGAAATTTGATAGAAAACGTAATCCACGGTGAGTCATTTTCTGGAATTCTATCTTCCATGAATCTTTTGCTTATAATCAGTTCATTGACCAATTTGTCAACCCAACAACTACCTTTCTAACATGAAATCCTCCTCCAAGAATTAATGATGAAATCAAGAGGATCCTTTAGTTATCAAAACAATACAGAGTAGGTGACTGGTATTTATACTAGAATCACACAAAAATCAGGGTATATGGCTGTGAGCTCCCCCGATTCAAGCTACCAAGATATGTTCCAATGAGACTATTTGCTTTGGAATATTATAGACATATGATCAACTCAGATCAAGTTCATTTTACCAAGGCCAAGAAGAAAGCACAACTAAGAATTAAAGATCACCTAGGGCCATTCATCTGTAATAATAGGGAAGCAGACAAAGTAGCAAAAAAAAATTTAGAAGACCGCATGATATTAAGGAAAACCTTTGGTTGGACTCCATATGACCCTCACAGTTTTATCTGTGATAGAAGAATGAAAAATAGATTATCACCCTATTTTCATCACAGAATGCAAGAAATTGAGCAATATGCCAACATGGATGAATGGAGGGAAGAGACTCTTGTAGAAATGATAGTGATCAAGTCAATGTAGAAAATGTCATGAAAGATCTAGAAAAGACATTTGACTTGGATTCTTTTGAACAGGTGTTAGTTGATACTTCTCACAAGCTAGCATCAGTGACTAGTGCCTCAACAATTGATACCTCTCAAAGGCATTCACAGGAGACCAGTGCACCACTTGTAGAGACATCACAGGGAAGATAAAAAGATACCAACACTTAAGCAACAAAATAATGAATCATGTCAAAGCAACCTTAAACCTCTTGGGAGCAGGCTCCAATACAGGCCCACCCAGCTCAAATCAACATGGGAGACCCCCTAATTTTGCAGACTCTTCTGAATGAGGAAAAAAACTTAAAGAGAGACAGGGAAGTAGCTACCCCTTCCAGTGGTCCATCATATTAGCCTGGTTCTAAGAGGCATTGGCTAAACCCCCATTCAAAGGAGAAATCTTTTGAAGAAACTACAGAGAGTCAAAGAAAAGAAGGTGCAGATAGTCATCATACTTTCCTAGTAGGTGGGACACCTTCTAGCTCACAGAGACAGGAACTGGAAAGACAACAATGTGCTGAAGTGTCATCCTTCAGGCCTTCAGCTAATAAGAACTTAGACATTAAAGAGAAGTTCAAAGAAATAAAAGCCAGAAATTAACCACTAAGCGTCCAGGTCTATAATCAGTATTTGAAGATGGCTCCCACCAAAATAGATTGGTGTCAATCTATGACATCAAAGAAAGCAAGATGCTAATGAGTTTTTTCAAGCCCAAAGTAAAATAGCTTCAGTCAATTGTAGACTATGTCAAAACTGATTTTGAGGTTATGGCCAAGAAAATTCACCCCATGGATTAGATTGAATTACATAAGAAGATAGGGGAGACGGTGTATTCAACATTAACGAGTAAAGCCAGGATGGCCAAAAGATTAGAGAATTCATTAAATAACACAATTGCCCAATTAAAGCTAGAAAGAGCCTCCTCATAGGCTAAGGATAATATAATTAAATCACTAGAAGAGTTGGTTATTTGATTGGGTTATAACCCAAAGGATGTAAAAGTTGCAGAGGCCTTAATAAAGAAAAAAGATGAAGACATAGCTACCTTAAGAAAGCAGTTAAAGTTTCCTTCATCAAGGCATCCACAAACTGTCGAATTCATTCAAAAGAAATCTGAAAAAAAGCTTATGGACTTAGTCCTAAGACTAAATGATCAGTTGAAGGAGACTGAGCAAGAATTAGAAAAATCATTGAAAAGCAGGCAGAGTGAGTCAACCTCTCAGCCTCAAAATGTGATACCAATGGTCTCCATGGAAATCCAGTCTACACTTGCATCAGCTTTGGCACCAAATGTTCCTTTGGTCACAACAGAAGTAAATACAGGTACAAGCATAGGAACAACACCAGCAGGAACTTCAGGATTGAGTACATAAGAATTCATCAAGTCAATGGAGGAGATTAAACTCAAAGTCTCTAAATTACAAAAAGTAAAGGAAAAATTTGTTACCTTAGAATAGAAATATAATGTTTCAAAAATTAATTTTGTTGAAGAGGTAAGGAAGAATAAAGGCTTGACACAGTAGGTGAAAACACTAAATAAGGACCTCACTTTTGAAAAGCTCTTAATATACATTAGAAGAATTCTATGGACCAACATCATTCAGTCAATAAATGATGCTTGGTCATCCATACAAATTATTTTTGAATAGATTGAATTGGTGAAAGTGGCTCTACAAGAGATTCAGAAGACTAAGGAGGAGCTGGGAGGGGAGCCTAAGGAAGCTATTAGGCTAATAAACCTTTTTAACAACAAAAATAGGTACTAGCTTGAAGAACTGAATATTGAGGATAGAACTGCAACTATCCTAGAAATCAAGAAAGTATTAACGAAAAAGTCTTTAATGTAGAACTTAGAAAGAAGATGTCAGAACATGCAAGAGGACATTAATGATTTTATGGAGAAGTTTGGTATTTTGCAAAGCAAAGGACTTCCCAGTTCTTTAGTAATTAATGATAAATTAATGAGGCATGAAGACTATGTTGACAAGTTGGCTCAGTATGCAAACAATTAGGCTAGTTCATCAACTAGTACATCTGCACCCAAAGCGCTGCCTATTGGCAGAGTTCTCTATGATAGTCTACAGAACCTTTTCTATGTCGAACATGAAATAAAACATTTGTTTCCAGTTCAACCTAATTTTGTCAAATACACTGAGGCTGATGAAATCTTTAGGAAGCTTCAAAGGACCATAATACCAAAGGAAGATTGGTGGATGGATATGACAGAGATTTTGTGATTTACCTTAGTAAAAAGTAAATTTTCAATATTCATCATGGCCAATTTTGGTAAAAGAAGGTGAACAGGGATAAAGTAGGTAAAGAGTACCAGAACAGGGCAAAGAGTGTCAGTAAGAAGTTGAAAGGCGAATAGCCAGCACTAAATTACGAGGAAGACAGCAAGATGCTAAAGCATAAGGCCTACGTCCAACTCATTCACAAAAATAGGGACAACAAGCCATCATTTTACTTTTAGCTTCTATTTTCGAGACCATCTATCTCTACTTTTATGTAATATATAGTTAGGCTTCCTAGATCATATCTCTCTTTATTAAGAGATATTTTATTGTAAATTTTGGTATAAGTACTTCCTCATTCGAAGTACTGGGTGTGGATTCTTAGACATTTCTATAGACTTATTATTTTGGAAAAGAAAAGTTGTTGGACAATTCTTGTATGGCTGGCTGGATGAAGAAATAAAACAAAGGACTTTTTACAGGATTTATGTGTCAAACATTGGAAAAATAAGTATTCTATATTTTATGTGTTACTGTTTTCTAGTTTAATCTTTCACATGTGTTTCATATCTGAATATTAAAACAAAAAAGCATATTTCAGAAAGTGCTTAAGTGCAATATGTCTTTAAAATCATTTTTATTCTATATGTTTTATTCTAAGCTATCATAAGCAAGGAATTCTTAGTTTCTCCCGCTTCTTAGTTTATCATTGTGGTCATTTAATAAGAAATTCTTAATTTCTTTTTATTAGTGATCTCCCAATTTCTCTCTTCTTAAAACATGTTCAAGGATTCTTAATTTCCCTTCTACCTTTTTATGTCCATTCCATCCTTTCAATTTACCATTTGTCATTTGTTTAGCTATCTTGCCCTGTGAAGGCCTCCTTTGCTAAAAAAACCTGATCCAGTTAAGACATCTTCAGTTGATTCCATAGCCCAATGTCTTGAGATACTTCGTTCTATCCTTCTGCTCCAGAATTCCACCGCCAAACACAATCAAAACCCCGAAGCTTTTATAACTAGCCTAATATCCCATAAACAAAGCTAAATCGTAAATAGAGAACCCTCTCTGAGTACAAATTGGCTAGATTCTGTACTTAAAAGTTTGTTTGTGGTTACCTCGTACCCCTTTCCTTCTTCTTACACCCTCTAGGAAAATCTGAGTGATAACATAGTGGTGACCATACTGGAGAGACCAAATCCTCAGTCATAACAAATCTTTAACAAAGTTTAAATTTTAAATCTAAAGCATCTTAAAGAAATCATAGAAGTTGTTTGTTGATATTAATTAAGAAAAACCAAAAATTGAACTTAAAAACTTGGCTTCAAAAAGGACTCGTTACACTAGATCTAATCCTGATCCCAATCCACCACAAGTATTTGAGAACCCCAATCTAATCCCCAGAATTCTTAGGAGACAAGAAAGCCAAGAAAGTTCTATTAGTTCTTAGCCCACCATCAGATCAAAATCTTGTCCTATTAGGTGGATTTACCTTGAAGATGAACCCCTTGATGAATACTTTGAAACCTCTTTGTTTAGGACTTCATCTGATTCTGAATTAATTGACCTGATCTTAGAACCATTGTTCATCGAAGAATTACAACTTCAAGCTATCAATTTCTCAATTGATAGACATTTGCAGAACTCAATACAATCTGTTCTTACCACTGAAGGAACACCCAATTTCTCTGTAATCACTTCTGCCTCTGCAAGCTCGTCATCATTTCCTCATACATCTCAACCGCAAACCACTCCACATCAGACCACATCTTTTGGCCCTCCATCCACAACTCAAATACCCATTGTTATCCCAACCCCAGTTGTTGTTTCATCATTACCTACAGTAAAGGAAAACAGGTATACCCCCTGGTTCTACAAGCAAACTTAGGTGCCATGCCCCAGGAGTACCAAAGTAAGATCACTCAATTTGATGTTACTGGTACCTATATAGCCCAACAACACACCAAAAACATGACTGATTATTTTGAAATTTATGAAATAGATGTTGATTATGTACGAATGAGAATATTTGTTCGGAGTTTAACTGGGGAAGTCAGAACTTGGTTTAGAGCTTTAGCAACAAATAGTATAAACAACCTAGAAACTCTCCATAGACAATTCCTGAACTGATGGGAGAAAAAGAAAGATCCTCTTCAGATTTTATCCGAGTATGAAAACCTAAAGAGAGGAACACAAGAAACTTGCAGGATTACTGCACTAGATTCAATAATGTCTATAATGTGATACCTCAAAACCTCATACCCCCACCTAATTTGGCCTTGATCAAATTCCCAGATGGATTTGATTCTAATATGGCCTTCTAGCTGAGAGAACGATCCCCTCTTACTTTGGAAGATATGCAAAGCATAGTTGTCAGTGTTGAAGCCAACGTGATGTCTAAAAAAGCCAAGGCTAGGAGTGAAAGGAGGATACCAGTAAAGGAATAAGCCTCACCCTTTGAACATAAACTAAATGCCATAATTAAAGGGATGTATAGACTAGGAGACAGAGTGGAAACAATTGAAAGGAAATCTCCCTGGGATTTTCAACCAACCAGCATAGGGAGAAATCCTAATTTCCAAAAAAATCAGAACCAAAACACTGGGAAGACTAGTCCAGATCAAAACATTAGACCCCCTTTCCAGGAGAATTATGTAGAAGCTTCCAGCTCTGAAGATCCATAAGAAGATACTCAAATAAATCGGATGGGACTCAGTAATGAAGGAGAAGTCTTCTTGACCCAAGAAAATCAAGAGGCCCACATTCTTAAACAGTTTTAAACTCAGTCAGGTGAATCATTTCACTTCAAGGAAGGATATGACACAACCATCTTTGAGGTGCATAAGCAATACAACCTAAGAAGTAGGAGAACTGATGTTCTTGAAACAGACAAGCAAAAGGTCTCAAAATAGCCAATAAAAGGTAAGACAGCCTCCACACCTGTACATATTCTTTGTAGATCAGACACTAATCCTTCTAACCCCATAATTGAAGATGTCTCTGATAATCAACCAAATAATAAACGACCCTCCACTTTTCTTCCTTCCAAGGGAAATATGGAAGAACCTCTAGAAGTTGATTTAGGAGAAACTACAAATCATAACCCCACTCCTAAAAATGAGAAAAACACAAAGACACATAAAATAGAGAGAATATTGCTGTTCGAAATCCAAAAACCCAATCAGAAAAACCCCTTAATCTGGAAACTGAAATAGGTAAGCTAAAAATTGATGTTCCATTATCTGAATTAGCTAAAAATGATGCCTACCAAACCCAAATCAATAGATGACTGAAAATTACTAGAACTGAAGACTCAGTTAATGTTTTTTATGACTATCCTGAATTAATATTTGGCCCAGAAGTGAATAGAAAACATTTATAAAGAGGAATTCCTCCTTTCTATGTGAGCTTAAAATACACGATAAGATTCTTCAAAATGCCATGTTTGACTCTTGGGCATCTCATAACCTTATGCCCAAGTTTGTAATGGAAAATCTAGACCTATACATCACTAAACCATACAAAGATTTGTTTTCTTTTGATTCTAGTAAGTTAAGATGTTTAGGATTGATAAAAGACTTCTATGTTTCATTGGTTCAATACCTTGCAAAAACAATTTGAATGGATATAGTGGCAGCAAATATACCACCAAAATATGGCATGTTACTGTCCATATCCTGGGGTGTTAAGCTCCAGGGATCTCTTCAATTGGACATGTCCTATACTACTATCTCGGTTTTTGGCAAACCAAAGAAACTATATAAAGAAACATTGATGAAATATGTAGTAAGTAGTCAGGAAAAACCACAAAATTTCCCCATCTACTTAGTACACTCTGATATGGACTCATTCATTTTGTATAATGCAAAAACCAATCCTTCCAATACCTTAGAAGTTTTAGTAGTAGAACCAAAATAAATTAAAAAAGAAAAATCAAGTGTTTAAATTCAGGAAATATCAAATACCAAGGAAAAACTAGATGATAATGAGAAAATAGATCCCACTGTTAAGAAAATTCCTACCACCCCAGACACCAATTATGAGTATGAGATTTTTTGGAATTTAGAATTTGATGGCTCAGTCAATAAATTAGAGGCAGGGGCAGGAGTTTGGGTGTACAATTTAGAAAATGACCATGCCGAAGGCCATGCCTATAGATTAAATTTTAAGTGCAACAATAATAGGGCAGAGTATGAGGCTCTCTTGCTAGGTCTTAAACTCATCAAAAGATTAGAAGAAATCAGCGTGTCTGTCATAGGAGATTCATAATTAATCATTAAACAAATTAAAGGAAAATACTTAACTAGGGATCCTAGATTAGGGTATTATAGAGGAACAGTCATAGAAATTATGAACACTTTTCTGGAAACTCAGCTTGCCACAATCCCTAGAAAACACAACTTGCAAGCCCACAACTAGGCAATATTTGCCAGCACCTACAAATTACCTTTGAAACTTAATCATTAGTTTACTGCTGGAATTAGGCATAGACCAGCCATCCTTGATAATCTGAAGAATTGACAAGTTTTTGATAGTGATGAGTAGATCAATAACTTTTTAGCTTTAGATGAAGAGTTTTCTAATAGTTTCATAGATGTAGATATAGTTATTAATTCTAATCAGACAAATGAGGTAGAAACAAACATTTTAGAGGAAAGTTCAATTAATATGCTTCATCCCACAAAATTCACACAAAAAGAAGTTCAAGACCTAAGCCAAATGGACCTAGATGAAATAATTGATGAGAAAAAAATGTTATTAATCTAAAAGACAATCATTTACCAAAGGATTGATTCCTCTAGAATATCTGTTTGATTCTAATGACATTCCCAAGAAACCTAAAATGGAACCATTAAAAGCAGATATTGAAGAGTACAACTTAGGAACTCAGGATAATCCAAAAATGATAAAATTGTCGAAATCTTTACCTCCTGACCAAAAGTTAAAATATGTTAAACTTATGAAAGAATTCTACGATGTCTTTTCCTAGAGTTACGAAGATTTGAAGTCATATGACACCTCCATTATTCAACACACTATACCTCTGAAACAAAATCAAAAGCCCTTTAAAAAAAAACTCTTAAGAATCAACTCTATATTATTACCTTTGATTGAAAAATAAATTAAACATATGTACGGAGGGATTATTATCCCTATCATATTTTCAAAGTGGGTGTCTAACATGGTACCTACTAGGAAGAAAACTGGGGAAATATGGTTATGTGTTGATCTGAGAAATGTGAATAAGGTATCTCTAAAAGATAACTACCCTTTACCCAAGATGGATCATATTTTGCAAAGGATAGTGGCTTCTTCTAGAATTTCACTTTTAGATGGGTTTTCAGGATATAACCAAATCTTGGTTTATCCTAATGACCAAGAGAAAAATACTTTTACAGCACCATGGGGCACCTTTATGTACATTAAAATTCCATTTGGACTAAAAAACGCTAGAGAAACTTTCCAAAGGGTAATAGACATTGCATTTGCCAAAGAGATTCAAGATTTTCTTGTTATATATCTGGATGATCTAACTATTTTTCCTAAATAAGATCAATAGCACCTGGACCATCTTAGGCAAGTCTTTTTAAAATGCAGAGAATATGGTATTTCTTTGAATCTAAAGAAGTCCTTGTTTGGTCTAGAGAAGGGTAAACTTTTAGGTCATATCATATCCAAGAATGGAATTCGAATTGACTCTTCCAAAATCGAAGCTATTCTACATATACCTCATCCAAGAAGTATCAAAGAACTTCAAGCTTTCTTAGAGAAGATAATTTTTTTGAGAAGATTCATATCTAACTTTGCAGAACTCATTAGATTACTAAATAACATGCTAAAAAAGGATTAAAGTAACAAATGGACAGTAGAGGCCAAGCAATCATTTGAAGAAATCAAAATAGCCTTAACCAGAACACCGGTCCTTACAAGTCCACAATTTGATAGAGACTTCATCAGTTTTTCTTTTGCATCAGAACACAATATAACAGCTATTTTATTACAAAAGGATGATCAAGGATGTGAAAAGCCTATAGCCATTTTTAGTAAGAACTCAAATATGCATCATTAAAATATGAAATTATGGAAAAGTAAGCTTTTGCACTTGTAAAAGACATTAAAGACTTCAGAGTCTACATATTATACTCTCATGTGATAGCTTATATACCTAATGCAGTTGTCAAAGACATCCCGACTTAGGCTGGAACTGATGGAAAAAGAGGTAAATGGATTGCTACCATCTTAGAGTATGATATAGAGATAAAACATACAAAACTAATAAAGGACAGGGATTGGCCAAAATCATGGCATAAACTAATTGTCAAGCCCTAGACATAAGTGAATTGGATGACGAGCAGGAGATGGTGACTCCACAAATCAACGAAGCCTTTTCAGATTCATCTCATTATGATGATGTAATTTATGTTTTACAAAACATGTAGGCTCCTCCAGGGTTATCCAAAACAAAGAATATGTTTTTAAAAATGAAAGCTTCAAAGTTTGGTATCTTAGATAGTACCTTTTTTTGGAAAAATTATGAAGGAATTTTATTGAATTGTTTATTAAAAGATCAAGTTGACAAGGCTCTCCAAGAATTTCATGCAGGAGACTGTGGTGGGCACCTCTATTGGAAATCAAATACAGATAAAATCCTAAGGGTTGGATTCTATTGGTCAACCTTGTTTGCAGATGTGAAGACATTTGTGACTTCTTGCCATAAATGTCAAAATTTTGAAGGCAAGAGAAAGTTGTTACCTTTACTCTTAAAACCCATTTCCACCAAGAAGCCTTTCCAACAATGGGGTTTTGACTTCATTGGAGAAATTATCCTCCCTCCTCAGGCCAACTCAAATGGATACTCACTACCACTGACTATTTCAATAAATGGATAGAAGCCATCCACTCCAGACAGGCCAATGACACAATGATCATAGGTTTCTTAGAAACAAATATATTATCTAGGTTTGGTTGTCCCACTAAAATCAATACTGATAATGTTGTAGCTTTCAAATAAAAAAATATGATCAGTTTCTGTAACAAGTACCACATCACACCGAGCCATTCCACAACCTATTACCCTCAAGGGAAAGGATTCGATGAATCTTCCAACAAGAGTATAATTAATATCATTAAAAAACTGTTATAAGAAAACAAGAAGACTTGGAACAAGAAAATAATAAATGCATTATGGGCAGACAAGCTTACAACCCAAAAATCCATTGAAACCAGTCCTTATGAGTTAGTATATGGCATGGAAGCTCTTTTTCCTTCATCACTAGGTGTTCCTGTTATGAAACTTCTCCAAGAAGCTCAAGTAGAAACTAATGATATTCAAAGAAGGATAAAATAGACTATCGATTTACAACAAACCAGAGAGGAGGTGTACCAAAGATCCCAAGTGTTACAGGAGAAGCTTGAGAGGATATTTGACAGAAAAATCAAGGTAGAAGATTTCTACCTTGGATACAAAGTGTTAAGATGGTATTCCAGAAGAGAGGATAAGGGGAAACATGGGAAGTTTTACTTCCTTTGGAAAGGGCCATACATCATCTATGCTTTCAAGGGAAACAATACATATTTTCTCAAAAACTTAGATGGTACAGAAGCAGAGGAAGGACCAGTGAATGGTCGGATGTTGAAACATTATGTTGATCCTACTTACTAATGTTACCATGTTCTTCATGTACATATTATATCCTATCCTTTGTAATGTCATAGTTTTGATTGGACAGTAACATTTTGGAGTTGAAGCCCAAAGAGAAGGCTCTAAGCTTTAGAAGTATCACTGTCATACATACAATAAACAAGCAAGGAAAAAAGATCGTAGTTCATAGTCAAAGTCATCCAGAGGCCATTGATCTACTGTTCTTGACTTTCCACCAAGAAAAGTCATCCCCAAGTGGAGCCATTGTTATGCCCCTATACCAATAGGTGTCATATATCATGATTGACTTATTGAGCTTTGTAATATGTTCATACCTTTACTTGTTGCAAAGATTTTTCATATTTTTAAAAAATAAAAAAATTTAAAAAAATGTAAAGAGGATATGCTCTAAACGGAAAATGAAAGGGTGAAAAAAATAAAAAGATGGTCAAAAAATGAAATAAAATGAACCCCAATAAAAAGAAAGACCAGGAAAGTGTGCAAGTCTAAATGCCACTACTTTTTTACTATTGTAGAATAAACAATTGTGTGCAATTTATCACTTATGCCACAATTTATGAATAGTCAAACAATTTAAGATTGACTATTTCATTTTTCAATTTCATGTTGTAGAAATAGAGAATAAAGATCTGACCAAACAGTTTAATCAAAAGGAGCTCAACTGTTTAATCTGAGCATTTGAATGTAATAAGTGTAGACTTAGATAGGCATTACCATGTAAAAGAAAAGGAAGTTTGATAAGGGTTTGCTAGTCGCACCCAAATAAAGAAGTAAAAATGCTAGGTTAATTAGGTAGGGTAAGTAGATGATGGTTGCAGAATAATATATAGTGAATGATGAGTTTAAATGTGTAAATATTTTACTTTCAACATAAGGCAAATGATATATAGCACAAGAAATACATATCAAGCAAGCAAAGTCAAAATATTTAACTTCCCTACTCATGTCTCCTAGATTTTCACTAATTTCCTCTAAGTGCCAAGGTATTTATTAAGTTAGAGGGGCTCAGAGCATTTCTGTGACTTTTGGAGGGACTGGACCCTCGGCCTAATAATTTATAATGGTTAAGTTCTTAAGCCCATTCATCAATAATTACATCCCTTCATAAATCATTCATCCCCTTGATAAAGTTTTTCCTAAGTAAAATCCTATTTTACTTAGAGAAATTAAAATATTTTCATGAAAACCCACATTTCCCACTTAACCTAAGTTTAAATATATGCACGAAAATGTTTAGACTTAGTGCTTACTCCACTTGGTCATATTAATTACTAATTTATACTATTATATAGTTCCCCCATATAAAGCATTATCCATCTCTGTATTACTTTAACTATATTACTTTAACTATATAAAAACCCTGAAATATTAATATCCTAACCCTTCAGTTAAAATATAACCATAATGCATTTTTAATTGGGATTAATTAGTTAATCCATAATAATTAAGAACCGTGACTCCCGACACATTAAAAAGTGTTAATTAACCCTCATGGTTAATTAACAACTTCCCTAACCAATCCCGCTATTCTGATATGATTAAAAAAATCTTAATTATATCGAGCCCGCCCTCATTAAACTCCCATCACCTTACCTCCCCGATAGCCATCCGATCAAGCCTCCAAGATCCAACGACTATTGTGCATTTCACATGGCCCTCCACGATCGAATGTTAGCGTGCGATCGCGAAGCAGTTTTGTGAACAATGCCTTCGCCATGTGTCATTCATTCTATGGAATCGCGCGAATGAGCCCAAATACTGCCCCCCTCCATAAGTGGTGCGATAAAAACCATTTACCGCCTTCCACTAAGCTACAAAACATCATATCATTTTCCCGTCGACGTCACCTGTCCAAATCCCAAAAACCGCCAAATTCTTGACTTTGTATAAAAACAAAACAAATCATTTCATTGTTCTATTCTGCGAACCTGTACATCCATGCAAACTTAACAACGAGATCAACTAGCTTGTGCTCCCAGCTGCCAACCAACTTCAAACTTTGCAGTCGATGCCACCCAAAGCCATCCAGTCACACCTAGTACTTGCATTCCATTGTCCGTCCTCAAAAGCAGGTATTTACCAATTTACCGTTAAGAAAACCCTCCGAATACTTGTTTTCCACTATAAATTGATTGAAAAGTCCAAAAATTCACCATAATTTTGTTACCACTTTTATAATTCAAGTCCCCCAAACCCTTTGGTTCACCAATTTTTCAAAAAAAACCTCAGTTTCCTTTCTAAATCCACAAGAACCAGAATGGACACCCTGGTAGCCCTAAATATTGCACTCATTACCACTTGTTACCGTGATTTAGACTATTTGCCCTTGGCAGATAAGGATTTCCAAATAAAAGACCTAACAACTGATAAAGACCATCTCAAAATGTTTTTCCAGTGCTAAGACAATCATTTGAATGGCCATGATTCCATAGGATTGTGGGAATCCAACCTCCCCATGTACTTTATCCCTTCTGTGCACATTTTCCTTGATATAATCCATCACTGCCATGCAAATTATGACCCCAACCTTAGAGTAGTGATGTCTCCCAATCAAACAGTCCTCTTCATAATAACTGTTGACTCAATCAATGAAATTTTGCAATTTCATCCTAGTCAAGCCCTCATCTCCATCTCCTTTGGAGATTTTCTTGATAGATCACCTAAGTTATGCCAATCTGAACTCAATCGCCTCTGCCAGACCTTCATAGAAAAAGAGCATTAGCCTAAAGATCCCCCCTCCTTATATGTCAGTTTTCTTCACATATATAGGCAAAATCATAATTGATATGATATCTACAGTTATGGGATTCAACACTAGTGAATATGTAGATGAATTGGTCTTACTTTTTCTGTCTATCTTTACCCTTGGTCAGCCCCCTGCTGTCAGGTATAATTATGTTTCATATATTGCTGAGAAAATCCATGACCAGTTCATGAGATTGGAAAACGAAAAAGTTTGCAAGTACTCCTCCTTCATATATCACCTCATCCTCTACTATCAGTATGACAAGTTCCATTTTTCTGTCAAGAAACTTGATAGAAAAAGTAATCAACGGTCAGCCATTTTCTAGACTTCTATCTTCCATGAATTTTTTGCTTATAATTAGTTCATTGACTAATTTGTCCACCAAGTGACTACCTTGATAATAGGAAATCCTCCTCCAAGAATTAATGATGAAATTAAGAGGATCCTTCAGTTATAAAAATAGTACAGAGTAGGTGACTGGTATTTATAACAAAATCACACAGAAATTAGGGTATATGGCTATGAGCTCACTTCATTCAAGCTACAAAGATATATTCCAATGAGACTATTTTCTTTGGAATATTATAGACATATGATCAGCTCAGAGCAAGTTCATTTTACCAAGGCCAAGAAGAAAGCACAACTGAAAACTAAAGATTACCTAGGCCCACTCATCTGTAATAATAGGGAAGTAGGCAAAGTAGTAGAAATTTTTTTAGAATACCACATGAGATTAAGAAAAAACTTTGGTTGGACTCCATATGACCCTCACAGTTTCATCTGTGATAGAAGAATGAAAAATAGACTATCACCCTATTTTCATCACAGAATTCCAGAAATTAACAAATATGCCAACATGGATGAATGGAGGGAAGAGACTCTTGTAGAAATGGATATTGATCAGGTCAATGTAGAAAATGTCATGAAAGATCTAGAAAATACACTTGACCTGGATTCTTTTGAGTAGGTGCCAGTTGATACTTATCACAAGCCAGCATGAGAGACTAGTGCCTCAACAGTTGATACCTCTCAAAGGCATTCATAGGAGACCAATGCACCACTTGTAGAGACATCACTAGGAAGAGAAAAAAATACCAGCACTCAAGCAACATAATAATCAATCATGTCAAAGCAACCTCAAACCTCTTAGGAGCAAGCTCAAACACATGCCCACCCAACTCAATTCAACATGGGAGACCCCCAATTTTGCAGACTCCTCTGAATGAGGAAAAAAGCTTAAATAGAGATAGGGAAGTAGCTACCATTGTCAATGGTCCATCATATCAACCTGGTGCTAAGAGGCACCGGCTAAACCCCATTCGAAGGAGAATTTTTTTGAGGAAACTACAAAGAGTCAAAGAAAAGAAGGTTCAGATAGTCAGCATACTTTTCCAACAAGTGGAACACCTTCTAGGTCACGGAGACAGGAACTGGAAAGACAACAAAGTGCTGAAGTGTCATCCTTTAGGTCTCCAATTAATAAGAACTTAGACATTAAAGAGAAGTTCAAAGAAATAAAAGCTAGAAATGAACCACTAAGGGTCCAGGTCTATAATCAGTATTTGAAGATGGCTCCCATCAATTAGAATAGATTAATGTCAGCCTATGATATCAAAGAAGGAAAGATGCTAATGAGTTTTTTCAAGCCCAAAGTACAACAACTTCAGTCAATTGCAGACTACCTCAAAATTGATTTTGAGGTTATGGCCAAGGACATTCACCCCCTAGATCAAATTGAATTACATAAGAAGATCGGGGACATGGTGTATTCAACATTAACTAGTAAAGCCATGATTGCCCAAAGATTAGAGACTTCATTAAATAACACAACTGCCTAATTTCAGCTAGAAAGAGCCTCCTCATAGGCTAAGAATAATAGAATTAAATCACTGGAAGAGTTGGTTATTGGATTGGGTCTTAACCCAAAGGATTTAAAAGCTGCAGAGGCCTTAATAAAGAAAAAAGATGAAGACATAGTCGCCTTAAGAATGAAGTTAAAGTTGTTTCCATTAAGGCATCCAGAAATTGCTGAAGTCATTGAAAAGAAATTTAAAGAAGAGCTTATGGACTTAGTCCTAAGGTGTCAGGTCCCTATAATACTAGTGATTACCCCATTACTATTGTAGTTGTATCCCTTATCAATATTGTTGTGCCCCTATTGTCCCCATATTGTTATTACTGTGCCCATAGAATTCCTCTATTGTTATTTTTGTGGCTTTATATTATTATTGTTAGGTCAGCTGATTTATATTATAACTCCTTAGACTCCCATATATAGAAAGGAGGTTTTGTCATTTGAATCATTGAAGAATTGTTCATTTATGTAATTTCAAGGAGGTTACCCCCTTGAAGATGCTGAATTCTAAGGCGTTGATCTATCTTTTCTATCTTTTTGTGAGCTGGTTTCATAACATTTAGTATCGAAGCTTTGGGTTCTAGGTTTTCGCTCTTCCAAATAGGTCATCATGGAATTTTCACTATAACTTTTTCTTTGAGATGTTTCAGAAGCTCAAAAAAAAAACCCCTTTGAGATGAAATCACACTTAACCTCGGGTACAAATTTCAGAGATTTTCGCACTATATTTGCGGAGGTATGATCTGAGGAAGTTGGTCTTTTTGTAGACTCCCGAATTACATTCCAAACAGATGACTCGGTGAAAATTGTCATAAATTTTTCGCTGAGAATTAGATTGAAATTTCATAAGAAGGTACAGAAAGAAGACGGACTATAGTTTCTTGTATATATTTTTTATAGCCAAAGGTCAAAACAGAGACTCGTGGGACATCATACAAGTTCGCTCTACTGAACTAGTCTATAATCATGTCATTGTGGGAGATTTGGCATAACTCTTCCCTAGAGAATCCAATTTGGATCAAACTAGTGGCATTGGAAAGAGGACACAAAGGGCTACTGTAGATCACAATTTCAGAACTAGATGATCTGAAATTACATAAACACATTAGATTCAATATCAAGCTCCTACAAAGTGAAAAAAGGTGTGTAGATTTTGTTTTTATTTGCATAAGCTTGGTTTGAAAAATTAGTTTGAAGGAATTCAGAAGGCATCGCTAAAGCATTATTATCAGTAATTGATGCCTCGAGGAAATAAAATGCAAACACCTAGTAAGAAACCTAAAAGCTTTAGCATGAATGATGAAGAAGAGGAAGAAATGCAACATGATATATCAAAATTACGGGACCAAGTGAAACAAGTGTCACTTGCACAAAAATTAATAGAATCTAAGATGGATGGTTTAAGGAAAGGCGTAGAAGCTAAGATGAATGACATGGAAGCTAAGATGGATGATTTGAAGATAGATTTGAAGACAGATTTGAAAACAGATTTGACAAAGTTTCTACAAGAAATGGTTACTAATGGTGAAAGGGTAGTAAAGGAAACTCATGATGAGAATAAAAGAAATGTCAGTCATGATTTCATAGACTCTAATGTTGGACTGAAGACCCACCATATTCCAGAATTCGATATGAGGAAGTTTGATGGCAAGGATCCCACAACATGGATATTATGGATGGAGCAATTTTTCGATCTCAATAATGTGCAAAACACATAAAAGGTATGTATTGCAACTTTATATTTGGAACCAAATCAGTTTGTATGGTATCAATGGCTATGCTCTCATAAGCAAATTATCACTTGGGCAATTTTTAGGGAAGAATTGACAACACATTATGAGGATATAAAAAGAAACACTTTTTTTAGCCAATTGATAAGTCTCAAACAAAAGGGCTCAATAATGGAGCACATTAAGGAGTTCCAAAAATTGAACATAAGGGTAAAAAATATTCCAGAAGAGCATAGGATTGATGTGTTCATAGGGACTTTAAAGGATAATTTCCAACATAATGTTCACCTTTAAGAACCTAATTTATTAGAGAAGGCATTCAGGTTAGCAAGAAAAATGGAAAGAAAAATTATGGCAACCAGGAAGCATACCACTCACAACTATAAAGATGTAAGTGTTGTTGCCCCTAATCTTCCACAACCTATAAGGTTGACACCACAAAAATTGGAAGAAAAAAAAGAAAAAGGGTTTTTTTACAGTTGTAATAGAAAATACACTAAAGGTCATAAGTATGTCGAGAAGAAATTATTCTACATAGATTGTAAAGAGGAAGAAGAAAAGGAGCAAGAAACGTCAAAGGAAGAGGATATAATCCAGGAACAAAGCCTAGATAAAGAAGAAATGAATCCGACGATATCTTGTAATGCATTGGCTGGAATTACCACTCCTAAAACCATCAAGATAGAAGGACAAATCAAGAAGAAAAATGTAATAGTGTTGATTGATTTAGGAAGTACCCACAATTTTATTCATTCTAAGATAGCAAAAGAATTGAATTGCTTCCTATATCTAGCACCAGAGTGTCAAGTGATGGTTGCAAATGGAAGAATGATAAATTTCTCTAGAAAGTGTCATAATATCAAGCTATCCATGGGAGAATATGTATTGACTAGTCCAATGCTTTCCATTCCAATGGGAGGTGCTGATGTTGTACTAGGAGTCCAATGGCTACAATCCTTGGGTACAATAGCTTTTAATTTTCAAGAACTTTTCATGAAAATTTCCGCGGATGGAAAGGAAGTTGAATTAAGGGGTATTGCAGGGAAGCCGAGAAAGATAATCATCTCTAACATTATGACAAAGCTTCTAATAAAGGAACAATTAGGTGTAATTGCACAATTATGTTCGCTAGATGTTTCCACATCGGAATCATCTATTTCTCTGGATCTCCAAAAATTCTTGGACAATCATTCCAAGGTATTTGAAACTCCCAAAGGTCTCCCACCTATTCGTGATCATGATCATGCTATTCATCTGATTCTAGGAAGTGATCCTCCAAACATCAGGTCGTACAGATATCCCTATGCCCAAAAGAGTGAAATTGAACGTATGGTTGCAGAAATGCTAGAGGCTGGTATAATTCAACCAAGTCAAAGCTCTTTCTCTACTCCAGTAATATTGGTGCACAAGAAAGATGGATCATGGTGCATGTGTCCAGATTATAGGGAGCTCAACAAGATCACTATTAAAGATAAGTTTCCCATTCCTGTCATTGATGAATTATTGGATGAATTGCATGGATCAATTTACTTCACCAAGTTGGATCTTCATTCAGGATATCATCAAATCAGAATGAAGACTGAAGACATTCCCAAAATAGCATTTAGAACTCATGAGGGTCATTATGAATTTTTGGTCAGGCCTTTTGGCCTTACCAATGCACCCTCAACATTTCAAGGTTTGATGAATTCAATTTTCAAACCATTCCTTAGAAAATTTGTGTTAGTATTCTTTGATGATATACTAATCTACAGCAAGTCTTGGAAGGATCATGTTGAACATGTTGACAGGGTGCTACAACTATTGGAGGAGAAACAATTATATGAAAAAGATCCAAATGCTTCTTTTGGAGTTCAAGTGGTACTGCGAATATCTGGGTCATATTGTATCTCATGAAGGAGTTAAGGTAGACCCTAGAAAAATTAAAGCCATTAAGGAATCGAAAATCCCCACATCCATAAAGCATCTGCGAGGATTTCTCAGGTTGACAGGGTATTATCGCAAGTTTTGTTAAGAATTATGGAAGAATAGCAGCACCTCTAACAACATTATTGAAGAAAGATGCATTTTCATGGACTCCGGAAGCAACAAAGGCCTTTGAACATCTTAAAGAGGCAATGTGCCAAGCACCGGTCTTAGGTACACCGAACTTCACAAAAACCTTTATTGTGGAATGTGATGCTTCAGGAAATGGAATTGGTGTTGTTCTAATGCAAGATGAAAGACCCATTGCTTTTGAAAGTCGTCCAATCACAGGAAAGTTTTTACACAAAGCTATTTATGAGAAGGAAATGTTGGCAATACTCCATGCACTTAATAAATGGCGACCCTACCTAATGGGGAGACACTTCAAGGTAAAAACGGATCATGATAGCCTTAAATGTTTTTTAGAACAAAGATTATCCTCTGAAGAGCAACCAAAGTGGGTCACAAAGATGTTGGGTTATGACTTTGAAATCATCTACAAGAAAGGGAAGCAAAATGTGGTGGCAGATGCACTCTCAAGAAAGGATGAGGATGTGGAAGCATTGTTATGCGCCATTTCTATTATCCAACCAGATTTGATAAACGAAGCAAGGGAGGAATGGAAGAATGACGAAGAAGTTTGGGAACTTATTCGAAAATTACAACAAGATTCCAGTACGTCTGATACATTTAGCTGGAAAAATGATTCGTTATGGTACAAAGATCGTTTATACCTCTGTAAGAATTCCCAGCTAAAACAAAAGATTCTTATGGAACTGCACACTTCTCCCTTAGGAGGGCACATAGGATTTTTAAAAACTTACCACAGGGTTAAGAAGGATTTTTTTTGGGATGGCCTTAAATCAGATATTCAAAAGTTTGTGGCAGAATGTTTGGTTTGCCAACAAAATAAAGTTGAAACAATTAA
>APFE031276704.1:4361-18619 GCA_000404065.3 Pinus taeda | reverse complement strand
TATGGAGGAGGATTGATTGTTGACATGCTGGAAGAAAAGATCCAACTCTTGGAGTAGCATGATTGGGATTATCCACAATATTATGTTCATTCTGTCGACGTTTCGAACCCCAAAGGGGGTCCATCATCAGGACCAAAATTGATAGAATATGAAAGGTAGTTTCTTGAGAGATCTACATTGTTTCAAAAATTACAGTTCGACATTTCTTTCACTTTTTACCCTTAATATTTTGAGAAGACATATCTCATTCCATGTATCCCCTCCTTACAGGGAATTTATGTTATAATTTAATCTTATGTGATAGTTTTTTGGATCCAACTTTTCTTTGCCATGAGACTAGATGACACCAATGTCACCCACAAATATTTTCCAAAGATTGAGCAGGAGATGGGCCAAGGCCAAAGCCTTGGATTCAAAGTCTTCCATAAAAGGATTAACAACAACCAGGGATGGGGGGAGCCTATGGAAACCCCATAAGTCTGTTCATAGAATTCACCTTCGAAGCTAAAAAAGGTAGAAGTGAAACAAATCTCAACCAATCGAGTGGTGTCAGGGTTAGTGAGGTGGTTGATGACCTTAATGACCTCCTTTATAGGGATGCAAGTGTAAAGGGAAACCACATCGAAACTCACAAGAACTCCCCAGGGTCAAGCTTTATGCCTTTAAGCTCCTCGATGAATGACGAAGAGTCTTTGATGAAAGACTCAGTGAGGCCAACCGGGGGTCTCAATTTCGCGGCAAGGAATTTTGCTAGGAGGTAGGTTGGACCACCAATAGTATTGACAATGGGTCTAAGGGGTGCCCCGTCCTTATGGATCTTTGGAATCCCATAGATCCTCGGAGTGATGGGGTTACTCTCAATAAGCTTATGGCAAAGAGAGCCCACAATACTACTAGACTTGATAGCTAAAGCGATAGTTCTGGAAATATTTTTCAAGGTATTTTTGATAAGCTTTTTATAGCTTCCACTATTACGCAGATGATCCAACATCTTTTGGCAATAATCCTCCCTGTTAAGGATGACAAAAACCCCTCCTTTGTCAGCTTTGAGAACTATGACATCCTTATTTTTGTTTAAGATTTTGAGGGCATCAAATTCTTCCTTGCTAATATTGCTTCTAGGGGGCTTTGCCTTCCTAAGGACCACATCACAATCTTTCCTAATGGTGTCCTTAATATTGTCAGACAAGTCCCTATTCCCATATTTGACATCACACATAATGTCTTCCACAAGGATCTTTCTAGGAGCAAGGGAAAAATTTAAACCTTTACCAGGAAGACTAAAGACAAAAGGGGGAAAGGAAAAGATTGACAACCCTCTTATTAGGTGAATGCTTATTATTATTATTATGGTGGTTTTTGTTGTTATTATTATTACTATTGTTTTATGGTGGTTTTTTATGTTATTTATTATTATTAAAGTCCTGTATATTAATTTTCATACTAATACTATTATTTCCATTGAAAAATTATCACTTTTATCTCCAATTACATATTATTATTATTATTATTAACACTTTCATTAATAATATTATTATTTATTACTAACAATTTCATTTTAATAATAATATTATTATTACTAACAATTTCAAAAATATATTATTATTAATAGTTAAATCATTATTATTTTATTATTAATAATATCGTTTTCGTTAAAATTAAAATAACCTGAACCAAACCTATCGAATTCTAAATTGTAAACAGGCTTATTATTACTGTAGTCTAATAAAAGAGAAATAGGACATAGGTTAGGAAGAGGCACGAGAAGCTTGCCTGGAATTTGGATCGAATAATGGAGACCACCGACATTCTCGTGCATGGATGGAGGACTGAATTTAGTGAGAGGATTAAGGACACCTAGAACTGAAGATATGAGCCCAATTTTGGAAGACATCAACAAATCATCGATAGAGCCGGATAGGATCAATGGGTGAGAAAGGCCTGAACTGGAAGGGATGGCTTCACGAGGAAGGGAACCACGCTCGTGTTGCACCAGGTTTATGAATGAGTTAGCTAGCCGAGGGAAGGAAGGGAATGAGCTAGCAGTGGAAGGAAAGTCAGGAGCGATGGACAGCTGAATCGAATCCACGTTGGACCCTGAATTGACGGGGATAGGATGAAAATCAATTGGGGGGAAACCAACCTCTTCAATCAAGCCAACTTGCATAGCAGGAGGTGTAGTGGAGCATCATACACCAGAATAATTAGAAACCCAAGAATACTGATAAGTTGTTATCATTATTGATGGTTTCTCTCACATCTGTTAATGGGTTACATCATTGGCTAGTAATCAGATGGTGTCTACTATGTTCAACTTCAACTCATTTATTCAAATGGTTAGACTCGTACTGTCGAGTGAACAAGGTAGAAGTCCCCAAATCTAGTTTCATCCATCCGCGCTGTAGTTTTAGGATTCATACCAGATCACATAGTATGATGGCTATGATCATTAAAAAGGTCATCCAAGCATGAGTCCACCATTTTTCATCAGTGGATGAGACTTTTGGTCATTGTACATGTAATTTTGGCTTATAGGATGAGTATGGGTATGCCTACCTCAACAATAATATCATGGTGATTATGTATTATAATAGATGATGATATTAACCAATATTGCTTGATCCAAACCTATCAAAAGGTAAAGCACTTCAGTGCTCACCCACTGCTTCTGAATTTGTACTTTAGGGGGGAATATTTTATAGGTCATTTTGTCGCATCCACTCAATTAGCCTGAAAAACTGGATCAATTAACATCCTTAACACTTTTTCATTATCCCTTTGCAAAGCCCTAAGCATAATCTGTCCAAAAAGTCTAAGTTTCTAGGTCAATCAACTCAAAAACCATGTTTTTGGCCCTAACGCACCCTGCACTTATATCCACCTACAATGGTTGTAAGTTGCGTAACTGAGCACCTACATTGACCAACATAGGTTTCTCTACTTTGCAGGTGTGGCAGTTCTATAATTTTGGGAAAAATAAAAAATAATTATGAAACTTCTCCTTTCAGAAGATTCTAAGGTGCTTTTAACCATTTACCATTGACATATATCTTGAATTCCTACTCTAGAGGTATTATCTCTTATCCTTAGATCTTATCCTCCATATGTGGATCTCAAGCTTAGATTGGTAAATCCTAAACTACCACATTTACCCTATAAATTTACTACCTCCCGTAGAGTTTGGGTTGGATTTTGGAGATCATTAGTGCCCTAATGCTGCTACTTTAAGCTTAAGGAATCATCATCCATTGATGCATTAGGGTTGAGGTTTAAGGCTTGTTTTATGGAAAGGAATGACAAGACAATTGGGGAGACATCTACAAAGTCAAGCATCTATAAATGGTTGTAACTCTCTCCTTCATTTATTAATACAAAAGCAATCTATTTTTCTATACTTGTATCATGTTGAAGCTTATGTATTTCAATTCCTTTTGACTCACTAATTATATACATTAGTTTATGCTATGTGGATATTGTAGTTCTCTTGCATGTTTTAGCCATTTTACAAGTTCCATTTATAGCGCTTGGAGCTAGAGTTGGAGCTTACAATTAAGGAGAAGAGGAGGGCTTACTATATATTCCATGTAGGTCTTTATTTCGTATTCTAATTTCTCTAAGGAAAACATCGATCTTTTTTCACATGTTGTTTCTAAATCAGGCCACTAGATCTAGGGAGTTCCATTTTGTCCACATAAGAGAATTTTCCACATAACATTGACGAAGGAGAAATTGGTCATCTCAACAAGATTCTAAATTTTGGGTTTAGAGATTTAGAAGAGGGTCTGAAGTATTTAGTATTTATGCTTAAGACAAATTGTTATTGTAAGGAGGATTGGTTTTGGAACATTTTCAAGACTGAGAAAAGATTGAAGAGTTGGTTAGTATTAATCAAAACAGTTCTAAAAGCTATACCCATTTACTGAATGTCTCTTTCTTGGATTTCAAAAGGGATCTTGGAAAAAATCATGAGAATCTACTTCAATTTTCTATGGTAGGAAAAAAAGGAATAAGGTATTCTTCCTTGGGTCAAATGGAGCATCTTAGCTAAGCTAAACCTTATGGGAGGTTGTGGCTTGAAGAATATTTTATTTTCTCCAAGTCCCTGGCAGAAAAGTGTGGCTATAGATTGATCTCTTCTCAAAGTTTATGGACTTAGATAGCCATCTAAAAATATATTTCCCTGAGTTTGCTAGAAGATTGGATTAGGAGGGTGGACAAGAAACAAACAACCATTTCTAACATTTGGAGGGTTGTTATAAACTCCTTTGATCTTATAACCAATGGTCTAGCATGGAAAGTGGGTAAGGGGTATCGTGTGAGAATTGGTTGTGATCCTTATCCAAGGAGTGGTCAAGGACACACTCTTCCCCCTCTCCTAATTTATTTTCTGAGAGATTGAGGCTACTCCAAATCTCTCACGTTGCCAACCCAACAAACACCTCGTTATGGAGTCAGGGTTGGATAACAACGGATGATCTGGGTTTGGCAGGGGAGTTCATAGAGTTATGGAATGGTTATTTAAACTCTCTTTCAAGAGGTCATATACGACTGACAAACAAAGAGGACAATTTGGTATGGACCATTTCTCCTTTTGGATCTTATACCATTAAACTAGTATATACTACTCTAATGATTGTTAGAGGAGATTACATCATTGAGTGCTGGTGGAAGGCACTATGGAAAGTAAAGTGCCCAGCTAAATCCAAAATCCTCATGTGGTGTATGTTGGAGAACAGGGTACCCACTTGGGACATTCTCCAAAAAAAAATTACGGTTGGACCTGGATGGTGCATTTCATGTTATGCAACCATATCAAACATAAGAAAAGATAGATCAACAACTTGAAAATTAGCTTCTTCGAGGAAGAAACCTCCTTTGCATCACATAAATGAAGAATTATAGGATGATTCAAGTGAGAAGACCTCCTTGGTATATTTGGGAGTCCAAAGGGTCACAATATAATCAGAGCCTACATAACAATAATAATGTAAGGGCACAACAATACCAATAATGGGCTTCTATGAGGTACAACAATAACAATATGGGGGGATACATTAACAATAACAATAAGGGGGATACACTAGTATTATAGGGACCTAACATGTCCCTCTCCTTAAAAAAAATGTTGTCCTCAAAACTTGAGTATTTATGAATGCTTTTGTATAAAATTCTCATCCTCTCGTTTGGAATCTTCAGCACGTTCTTCAACTTGAAGAGATACTCTAAAATTGATCGATTCCATAGCTGTCAGGTTCTTGCTTTCATGATTGCTTCAAGATCCAATATGATTTTTCCTTCCTCGTAAAGTTATGGAAATATTGTTTGAACTGGGAGCTTGTCACTGATAACCTTCTTTAAGCATGAAACATGGAAAACTGGGTGTACTTGGGAAGATGTAGACAACTCCAATTTGTATGCCATAGTACCAATATATTGTAACACCTTGTAATGACCTTAGTACTTGGGTGATAATTTATTATCCTTATTAGCTTTCTTGAGGTACATTTGTTTGTATGGTTGTAGCCGTAAAAATACCCAGTCACCTACGTCAAAACTTCTTTCACTGTGATGTTGATCTGCCTATTGTTTCATTCGATTCTGCACTAGAGTAAGGTTATCCTTTAAGAGTTGGAGAACTTGTTGTTGATGCTCGAAGTGATATTCCACTGCTTGAACCTTATAATTTTCTCTTAAATATTATGTGATGGATAATGGATGATATCCATAAAGTGCCATAAACGGGGTCATTTTTGCTATAATATGGAAGGAAGAGTTATACCACCATTTAATGAGAGGTAACCACTTGACCCATTATGTTTGTTTATTAGATACAAAATAACAAATATATTCTTCCAAACATTTGTTCACTATCTTAGTTTTCCCGTCAGATTGAGGATGATAAGATGAGCTATGAGCTAATTGAGTACCAAGACAAGAAAATAATTCCATCCAAAAATTTCAAGTGAAAATGGGATCTCTGCCGCTTACAATAATATTTGGGTTTCCATGTAGCTTTTGAATTGTTTCCATAAATGTAGTAGCAACTGTACTGACTTTAAAAGGATGAGATAATACACAAAAGTGTTCATACTTGGTAAGTCTATCAACTACCGCCACGATGACACTCTTTCCTTCGGACTTGGGTAAACCTATGATAAAATCCATTGAGACATCCTACCAACGCTGACTTGGAATGGATAAAGGTTGTAACAGAACTAGGGTCTTAATTGGCTCAACTTTATTTTGTTGGCAAACCAAACATTTCGCCACAAAATTGTGAATCTAAGATTTAAGGCCATCCCCAAAAAATTCCTTCTTGACCCTATGGTAAGTTTTTAAAAATCCAAAGTGTCCTCCTAAAGGAGAGGTGTTCAATTCCAAAAGAATATTTTGTTTGAGTTGGGAATTATTACATAGATCTGAGTGATCTTTGTACCATAATAAGTCATTTTTCCAGATAAATGTATCATATGTACTGGGATCTTGCTGCAACTTTTGAATGAGTGTCCACACCTCTTTTTCATTCTTCCATTCCTCCCTTGCTTAATTTATCCAATCATGTTGTATAATAGAAATGGCATAGAGCAATGCCTCCACATCCTCATCCATTCTTTAGAGTGAATTTGTAACAACAAATTTCTTCCCTTTTTTGTAGGTGATTTCAAATTCATAACCCAACATATTTGTGACCCATTTTTGCTGCTTTTTTGAAGATATTATTTGTTCCAAAAATTATTTAAGACCATCATGATCTGTTTTTACCTTGAAGTGTCTTCCCATTAGGTAAGGGAGCCATTTCTTGAGGGCATGTAGTATTTCCAACAATTCCTTCTCACAAATAGGTTTGTGTAAATACTTTCCCTTGATTGGATGACTTTCAAAAGCAATGGGCCTTCCTTGTTGCATTAAAACAACACCAATTCCATTTCCCGAGGCATCACATTCCACCATAAAGGTTTTTTTGAAGTCTGGTGTAGCTAAAAACAAAGCTTGGCACATTACTCTTAAGATGTTCAAATGACCTAGTTGTTTCTGGAGTAAAAAAAATGCATCTTTCTTTAGTAATGTTGTTATAGGTGCTATTATTTACCCATAATTCTTAGTAAAATTTCGATAATAACCTATTAACTCGAGAAATCGTCTAAGATGCTTTAGGTTTGTGGGGATTTTCCATTCCTCGATGGATTTAATTTTGTTAGGATCTACCTTAACACCCTCACAAGATATAATATGACCCAACTATTCCACCTCTTGTACCCCAAAGACACATTTGGAGGTTTTTTCATAAAATTGTTTCTCCTCCAATAGTTTGAGCACCCTATCAACATCTTGAACATGATCCTTCCAAGACTTGTTGTAGATCAGTATATAATGAAAAAATACTAACACAAATTTTCTAAGGGTTTGAAAAATGGAATTCATCAAACCTTGAAATATGGAAGGTTCATTAGTAAGGCCAAAAGGCATGACCAAAAATTCATAATGACCTTCATGAGTTCTGAATGCTATTTTCAGAATGTCTTCAGTATTCATTCTAATTTGATGATATCCTGAACGAAGATCCAACTTAGTGAATTAATTGTTTAGTGTAATTCATCCAACAATTCATCAATGACATGAATAAAAAATTTCTTTAATAGTGAGCTTGTTGAGCTCCCTATAATATGGACACATACATCGTGATCCATCCTTCTTGTGTACCAATACTACTAGAGCACAGAAAGAACTTTGGCTAGGTTAAATTATACTTTCCTCTAGCATTTCTACAACCATACGTTCACTTTCACTTTTTTTAGGCATACAAATATTTGTAAGGTTTGATGTTTAGAGGAACACTTCTTAGAATTAAGTAAATAACATGATCACGATCAAAAATAGGTGGGAGGCCTTTGGGAGTCTCAAATGCCTTGGAATGATTATTCAATATTCTTTGGAGATCTAGAGAAACAAATGATTTCAATGTTTGAACATCTAGTGAGCATAATTGTGCAATTATGCCTCGTTGATATTTATTCAAAAGTTATTTCATGCCATTAGCGCTGATTATCTTCCTTGGTTTCCCTACAATGCCCCTTAGTTCAATTTCCTTTCCTTCCCAAGAAAAAATTAAGAAAAGTTCTTGAAAATTAAAAGTTATCATCCCCAAAGATTGTAACCATTGGACTCCTAATACAACATCAACAACATCCATTGGAATGGAAAGAATTGGGCTATTCAATACATATTCCCCATGTCAAATTGATATTATGGAACTTCCCTGAGCAATTTATAGTTCTTCCATTTGCAACCATAACTTGACACTTTGGTGCTGGATATAGAAAGAAATTCAATTCCTTGGCTATATTGCAATGAATAAAATTTTGTGTACTACCAGAATCGATCATCACTATTGCCTTTTTATATATCATTATACCTTAAGAGTTTTAGGAGTGGTAATTCCCACCAATGCATTAAAAGATACCACCAAATTCATTTCTTATTTATTCCATGTTGGTTATTAGTGTATATCCTCTTATTTTGATGTTTCTTGTTCCTTTTCTTCCTCATCTTCACAATCTATGTAAAACAATTTATTCTCATCACACTCACGACCCTTTGTGTATTTTCTATCACAACTATAATAAATCCCTTTTTCTCCTTTTTCCTCCAGTTGTTGTGGTGTCAACCTTTTACATTGTGGGAGGCTAGGGGAAGCAACACTTCCATTTTTATAGTTGTGAGTGGTAGACTTATTGGTTGCCATAATTTTGCTTTCAACTTTTCTTTCCAACTTGAATGCCTTCTCCAATGAATTAGGTTCCCAAAGGTGAACCTCATGTTTGGCATTATCCTTTAAAGTCCCTATGAATACATCAATCCTATTCTCCTCTAGAATATCATTTACCTAGATATTTAATATTTGGAAGTCCTCAATGTGCTCTGCCATTGAACCCTTTTCTTTTAGATTTATCAATTGGCTAAATAAGGTATTTCTCTTTGTATCCTCATAATGTGCTACCAATTATTCTGTAAAAAAATTTCAAGTGACAATTGATTTACGAGAACAAAGCCATCGATACCACACAAACTGATTTTGTTCTAAATATAAAGATGCAATGCATACCTTTCGTGTGTGAAACACATAATGTAGATCAAATAATTTCTCATCTACAATATCCATGTTACTAGATCCTTGCCATCGAACTTCCGCATATCAATATTTGGAAAATGGTTTCTCTTCATCCTAAAGTTGGAGCCTCTAAAATCATGATTCACATTCCATTTTTTCTCTTCACGAGTTTCATGAAATACCTTATCACTATTAGGAAACCTTTATTCTAACAACTTTGCAAAACCTTCCTTCAAACCTTCTATGTCTACTTTTAAACCATTCATGTCATTTTTTATACCATCCATTTCACATTTTGTTTATGATTTTAAACCATCCATGTCCCCTTTTATTTCATCTTTGGTTGCTCTTTGTGAGAGCGAATTTTGTTGCACTTGGTCCTGTAATTTTGATATATCACGTTGCAATACTTCCTCTTCATGCGTCATAGTAGATATTTCGAAGGGCTTAATGGGTATAGAATTATTTTATTTGGGAGGATTTTTTACTGATATCTATGCTTCAATATGCCCTTTAAATCATACTTCAAACTGATTTTTCAAATAGAAGTTTATCCAATTTAAAAAAAACATTACACATTTTTCTTGCTTATTAGGGAAGGTTTAGGAGCTCAATATTGAAACTATTGTATATCCGTAATTTCAGCTATCCATAGTCTAAAATTTCATCCTATGGGGGCCCTATGAGTATTATTTCCAATGCCACAAGTCATACTAAGATTGGATTCTTCAAGATAAAGTTATGCCCAATCTCCCACAATGACCTGATTATCGATTGGTTTAGTAGAGAGGAATTGTACAAAATTCCACGTGTCACTGTTTCAACCTTTGACCCTGCAAATGATACAATAAAAACTAAAGTTCATGCAAGTTCATTCATTTTTTATGAAATTCAAATGTGATGCTCGTAGAAAAAGTTATGATGTTTTTCCCTAGGTCACTTTCTTGAGATTGAATTCTAGAGCATGTAAAAACCTTAACTTCTTCGGAACACGTCTCAAAAAAGATAACAAAACAAAAGTTGAAATTTTTACAGGAAGTTCACTAATACTTCGACTCTAGGCGATCAAAATTTCAGAATCTGAAGCCTCATAGAAAAAAAATTATAGTGAAAATTACAAGATGACTTGTTTAAAGCACCAAAACCCTATAATTCAAAGCTATGATACTAAATGTTATGCAACCAGACCACAAAACAAAAGAAAATATAGATCAACGACTTGAAAATTAGCCTCTTTGAGGGGGAAACCTCCTTTACATCACATAAATGAACAATTCTTGGAGGATTTAGATGATAATACCCCCATGGTATATATAGGAGTCTAAAGGGTCACAATATAATCAGAGCCTACATAACAATAATAATGTAAGGGAAAAATAATAACAATAGTGGACTTCTATGGGGCACAACAATAACAATATGGGGGCTACCTTACCAATAACAATAAGGGGGCTACAATAGTATTATAGGGACCTAACATTCTGTGCAAAAATGAAGAAGAATTGGTAATCACATCTTTAAGTCTTGTCCTTTTTATGAATAGGCTCAGTTTGCTTTGAAACAGGCAATAAGCCATACATGGGTATGGGAGATAGGGAATTTATAGTAGGTTTGGAGGGCTTGACTCTTCAAAGCATTGTCTTTCATTATAAATTGGGGGTTTGGTTGGCTCGGAACATAGCCATTTTTCAGGAGAAGCCTTCAACTTCTGATTACATAGCTGCAAAATCTCTTGCCATATTGGATCATTTTCCTTAGGAAAAGGGCTTTACCCCTCCTAGGTTAGTTATTCCAAAAATTCGTGATCCTCTTTTGCATTGGGATTTTTTTGATGGAGTATGGCAATTCAGGGTGGAGATGTGGTAGGGGTTTCATCCTTTTCCTTTCCGAATCTCATTCTTTCCACATAAAAATGGTGTTTGGATAAGGGACAAATAAAAAAAATCTGAAATCATGGCCTATAAACATTTATTGTATTTTGCATTAGCAAAGGGATGCAAACGAATTCAAGTTTTTGGGGACTTAATGATTGTCATCAATTGGTTATATTATTCTCAAGATCGCAAGAATATCACCTTACAACCCATTATAGAGGAAATAATTTGTTTAAAACTATCTTATAACTTTTTCTCATACTCTGATACCTATTGGGAAAGGAATTTAGATGTTGATCATCTCCCAAAATATGGATTTCAAATGGAAGAGGGAACATGGGAGATTGTTAAACATAAGAATGGTTCTTCCTCTACAACTTTCAATCATGGGCCTTACAAGCATATCTTTGCTGGGGAAACAAGTCACTAATTTTGTAGGATTTGGCATATTTGAATATTCTAGGGAAAGCAGCTACAATATTTTCATTGGTCTAGAACATATTCTAGGCATTTCAAATCTATCAGAATAACTCTTCAAGATGTGATTTCTAATTTTTGGTTTTCAATGCACTGTAGGTCCTTGCAACCTTTGAGGAAACTACATTTAAGGGTGCTTACCTTAGGAAATATGTTATATGGAGACAAATACAATATGGCTTCATAACAACCTTAGAAAAAATTTGATTGGTTGTAAGTGCATCTTGTGAGAAATTTTCTAGCTTACCTGGGAGTTTTACTTGTTTTGGGAGGTGAATTTATTATGGGTGCTTTACTTTGCGGAGCTAGTTTTTGTAATATGGGTTTCATGTGTATCTGCGATGTTTTACAATGATTTGTTCATTTTCAGTCACTATGGTGGAGAGAAATTTTTTCTCCATATGTTCCCTTCTTCATATGCATTCTACTTATGCTAGGATTGATACTAGCAAGTGCACTGCCTATGGGTTTGGGTTGCTCTTCGAACAATTCAAGGAGCACAAAATATGGACATAATTTTTAAAGGGTTTGCATAATTTTTTTTGTGGAATTATCCTCTTTTGGACATTTTCTGAAATCTTGATGCTAGAAAGGATAAGTGACTATCGATTTCCATATGGTAAATGGTTTCCCTTTTTTTAGAGATGTAAAATCCAAATATATGCTCACGAGTTTGTGGTTAGTCAATAGGATAAATCATTGTCGTCTATTTGGAATCTTTCTAGATATGTTTTTATGATCATATAAAGGCATATATGAGCATGAATCATAAAGGACTACGAGACTTCTATAAGCGTCTATGAATAAGTATTTTATTTCATTATATAAATGAAATACAAGTTTCTTTCCTTGCAAAAAAAATGTTTAATGTTCTCTTCCCATGATTTGCTATAGATAATAATATCATCAAAGAAAACCAACACAATTTTTCTAAGATGGGGTCAAAAAATTGTTCATAAGGATTTAAAAATTAAAAGGATTATTAGTCAACCTAAAAGGCGTGTCCAAGAACTCAGAGTTCCCTTCATGTGTTCTAAAAGTTGTTTTGGGGATGTCTTCTTTTCTTAGTTTGACTTGGTGGTATATTGATTTAAGAAAAAGTTTTGTAAAATAAGCCACTCCATGAAGCTCATCTGATAGCTCATCAATACTTGGGATAGGGAATTTATCCTTAAATGTTGACTTTTTTTATATCTCTATAATTATGACACATCCTTCATGAATTATCTTTTTTCTCACCATCATTATTAGAGCTGAAAATGAACTCCTACTATGTTGAATAAAACTTGAATCTAGCATGTCTTATACTATTTTCTCAATTTCCCTTTTTGTTTATTGACATATTTGCAAGTTTATTGAAGGTTTTGGAGCTAGAATTATACTAACCAACCTGATCACAAGATGAAGGAAAAATGCCAACAATTAGATATTTTAATTTTATTTTCCACTTTGATTTAGGTTGTTAGTAATGAACCCTTGAGAATTTTAGTTACTGATCTACGACAAGCTAAACCTACTTGCTTAGGGGATCTTATTTAGTGTCGAGAAATTTCCCATTAATAGAAAAAATTACTCTGTTGGAGATAATTCTTTGAATTATCTCTAGTTGGGTTGTTTTTATTTTGAAACTTCTCAGTTTAGAAGCTAATTCCAATTTCTACATTAGTCGTCTTTCCTGTCTTAGTAGGACTAAATAAAATTTTAGTTTTTGGGTTGATTATGAATTTGTTTGCCTATTTTTCCTTTTGTTCACAACTATTCTTAGTAATCATGATTGATCATAATTATTCCAAGGAAAGCTATGAGCATCCCCTCATACGCTCATGAGTTTCCTTCTTGCAACTTGCAAGCCCGTTTTGTAGGTGGTTGAAAAAATATATGTATGAAATTTTACTTTTCATCGTTGGTCTTTTTTTCAAAATTGAGAACTTATAATCCTTTATTAGGAAGTTAAAAAGTTTCTTTGGGTGCTTTTATTTTTGTTTGATGTCTAATATGTTTTGTGTCCATGGTCATTTTGTAGTAGAAAACTAGTTTTGTGTCCAAGGTTGATATGAACCAATTGTTGGGGTGTCTACTACAAATGACTATGGACACAAAACATATTAGACATCAACCAAAAATAAAAGCACCGAAAGAAACTTTTTAACTTCCTAATAAAGGATTAGAAGTCTCAATATTGGAAAAAAGACCAACAATGAAAAGTAAAATTTCATACATATATTTTTTCAACCACCTACAAAACGGGCTTGCAAGTTGCAAGAAGGAAACTCATGAGCATATGAGGGGATGCTCATAGCTTTCCTTAGAATAATTATGATCAATCATGATTACTAAGAATAGTTGTGAACAAAAGGAAAAATAGGCAAACAAATTCATAATCAACCCAAAAACTAAAATTTTACAATAAAAACTAATATGTTGACACCCCAAAAATTGGTTGATGTCTAATATGTTTTGTGTCCATAGTCATTTTGTGTCCATATTATTAGAGCTGATTATCTTTCCTGGTTTACCTACGATACCTCTTAATTCAACTTCCTTTCCTTCCAGAGAAAATTTCATGAAAAGTTCTTGAAAATTAAAAACTATTATACCCAAGGATTGTAGCCATTGGACTCCTAGTACAACATCAACACCCCCCATTGGAATGTAAAGCATTGGGCTATTCAATACATATTCTCCCATGGATAGCTTGATATTATGTCACTTTCCAAAGCAATTTATGGTTCCTCCACTTGCAACCATCACTTGACACTCTAGTGCTGGATATAAGAAGCAATTCAATTCCTTGGCTA
>APFE031276693.1:29265-51771 GCA_000404065.3 Pinus taeda | reverse complement strand
GCCCTCCTTCGTTCCTTATATGTTTAAATCCACCGCCTTGCAAGTTGCAACCCCTTGTTGTCAGCCTCCTCCTCCCTTCCACTAACTCATGCTTCCTTCCGCTACCATCCTCATACATTCTAGATCTTTCCTTATTATTGCTTTATTTTAACATATGGATGAATTGATTTATTTATTTTAATTAAATTAAAATATCTTTTAAATAAGCTTTTGTTTAATTATATGATTATTTCAAACAATAATTTATGTACATTAATGACATGGTTATTAATAAGAATAATTAAGCATCAAAATGATAAGTATTAATACTATTTAATAACTAAAATAACAAAGAGATATTTACTATTTTTTTTAGTGTCATGTCTAGGACAAGATCTACCTTTTTAATGGTTTAGGTATTCAATCTAGTATATTTTTCTTTAAATAATTAATTTGTTTATCTTTTATTTAGACATCATTCATAATCAATTAATAAGTATACTAGTGCAATGCATGTGATGCATGCATATGTAGCTATCATATGCATGCTCGTACACATGCTAATACTCTTATTTTGTGCGAAATTCAGGATGGGTCATTACACTATTCCACGGTTCCTTCTTGCCAACAGAAGTCTCCTTACTCCCCACTGACCATGTGCTCTTCTTGGGTTGCGGATTCTCACTCTAAACCTACAAACTCAAGCTCGAACTTGACTCCCTTTGAGTCTTAGCAACCTGCTTTTCCCCTCGTCTATAGGCTTTCCCATCACGTAATATAGACCATGTTCCCATACTCCAATGATAGCTCCAACAAAGTTAGAGCCTTTGGGCTTGAGCATCACTTTCCTATCTCAGAATATCACCTCAAATCGCTTCACCTCCATCATTGAGACATACAACATGCTATACCTCAATTCCATTACCCACAATACAACTTGAAATCGTAACAGCCCACCTGAATCCATCCTGCATGGTAGAAGACCTAACCCTCTAACAGCTTTTTAACTCTTGTCGTCAACCTCCATGTACAACTTCGAGTCCCATTTAGTTAGAGTCTCAAAAACTTCACGCAAACCTGTCATATGCTTTGACGCTCTGCTATCCACATACCATGCATTGACATCAATGGCACACTCGGAGAAATGAGAAACCAGAGAAAAGTAATCCTCCAACCTTCTTGAGATGTCATCCAGCTCACTTGAAGTTGTAGCAGCCCCAGTTATTTCCTTCCTCTTCTCATTATCTCCCTTCTTCTTCCGTGGGCACTTGCTCACATAATGACCATATTGGCCACATGTAGAACACTTTAGCTTGCTCAAGTCCTTCTTTCCCTTGCACTTCATCTTTTCTGCAAGGTCCATGTTATCTTTAATAGGCTTCTTCTTCTTGTGAAGATCCTCACCCCGTTGTTCTTCTTGGATGAAGCCATCACATAACATGTTCCAATCTGGCAGCTTATCTCGAGCGACAATTCCTTTGATAAACAACTTCCATTCCTCAGAAAAGCCCTTCAAAGCAGTCCTCATTAGCTCTGACTCTGGAACATTATTGTCAATAGCAGCAAGTTCGTCACGAACTTGAGAAATCCTCGTCAGATATGTAGCCACATCTTCGCCATCCAACATCTTGGTGTTCTTGAGCTTATCTCTCAATACCAACAACTGACTCTCGTTCTTATTCTGGAACAAGTCCTAAAGAATCTTCCACATCGCATGTGACGTGTTCTTCATGGTTAGATGAGGTATCAAATGATCATTGACACCATCTAGGATGATGAGCTTAGCCTTCATATCCAACTCTTCATATACTTCCAACTCCTTAGGGTATGTTGGTTTCTTAATCTCCTTGTCAGCAAACTCTCAAATCTTGTTTACCAACAAGACTAGCTTGATCTTTTTCTTCCAAGGACTATAGTTGGACAAGCCGTCCAATCTATCTTCATACCTCAGGTCAATTGTCAACTTCGCCATGTTGTTAGTCCTTCAACAAAAAGGGAACCAACTCCCTCTTGAGTTGTACATTGTGCACACTTTGATTCAGTTGTCCCTTCAAAGTTGCTCTGATACCATGTTGAATTTTCCTTGGCACTTCCAAATCAGGTATATGTTTAAAACACAATCACAAACACATTAAAATGCCACAACACCAAGCACTTTGCACAATGGAAAATGTGCAGCAGTGAACGAACAAAGTACACAAAATTTTGCCAACCTAAAACTTGTTATATTACAAATTTAATACAACAAACACAGGGCTCTTGTACCAAGGATCATGGCCCTTGCAATTAATCCTGATACAAGGAAAACTAGGGCTTAATGTCAACAACACATGACAATCAATCTGCCCAAGAACAAGAACAACTTGACTTACTTGTTGAAGAAGTGCTTACACCAACCCTTTCAGTCCACTTGTCTTGAACACCTGGCAGGTCCTTTGCCACCTATACACACATAGTATAATGCTACACCACTACCTCTACACTAGATGCTCACAAGGTCCTCTGCTACTTCAGATTTACTTGTACATATCAGCTCCTCAATCTACCTTCTATCAATGATTTATGTTGCTCAAAGGATCACTAAACATAAGCTCCAAAACTCTGCCTCCACAAACTGTCTATGTTGCTCCTTAGATCATTGTTCATGGGCTTCACAAGTCTGCCTTCACAATAGTGGAATGCTACTTCAATTGCACTATTCATAAGGTCTTCAAAACAGTGAATATACACACAAAATCACTGTCAATTCCAGCAACAACACAAAGATGATGCCAACAATTGATTGACACCTTTGATCACCCCTAGATACTGAAACATTGAACCCACTTTGCTTAAAGTTGGAGATTCTTGATGATGTACCTCACAGACCCAACATGCCCCTAGGCTCGCCTTGATATTTTTTTTATGAGCATCCCTTGATCTAGAGTCCAAATGATGATGATCATCCCCAAGATCATTAGGGAGGGCTTGTACCACCTCATGGAGCCCCAACGCTAGGAAGAGATTGCACCACGTTGGATTAGTGGCACCCATGGAGATGACGAAGGCCACCCATAGCTGGATTTTGGACACATGGAGATGTTTTGAGGCTTTAAGACTCTTCCTCAATTTATGGTTAATCATGATGGTTGGAGATGCATCTAGCCTCATCTTGCAGTTTTGGAGCTTTACTAGCCTCAAAAGAGCATGATGTCATGCTTGGAGAGGTGTTTCGACTCACACATTGTTGGAGAATATAACTAGTTTCAGTCTTCATAATTTTTACCATTACGTGTTTTATGTAAAAAGCTAAAGAAAAGAAAAAAGTTATTATTATTATTTTTCTATACAAGCATGTTCTTCATGCTTCTAGGTTTTTGAGTCAAAGTTCTATTTGGACCTATTGTAAAAGAAAAAAATATTATTAAATATGTAATTTTGGGTCAAAAACCCCTCTAGGTGCCAATTCGACCTATATGTCAAGTCAGCCCTACCCCAATGGACGTGTTTATTCGCACCCCCCTCTAAATTGTATAAATAAGGGGAAGATGGAGCTCATTTGGGCACACACACTTGATGATTTGTGGTCTGAAATATTGCAGAAATGACAGAGAAGAAGTAGAATGCCAAATTCTGAAAGAAAGAAGTTCTTCTTGAGCTAGGGTTTGTGGAAGATCTGCCATGGTACATCTCTTGTTGTTGGTATCTTGTTGATGGATTTGTTGGAAAGATATAAGACTTGTCTTGTCATAAAGAGGTGGAATTGTTTTCTGGTTGTGGGTCTTAGATATCTCATTTGATCTGATTCTATAAGAAGAGAATTTTATGGGTTTTCCCCTCGGAGGGGCTTTGCCTTAGCTTGGAGCCTATATCTTGTGATCTTTTATTTTTGTGATCTTCATGTTCATGTTAAAGTAATTGTTTGATGAAAGAATCAGAATAAAAATTTAATAAGAAGCCAAGTGAATTCACAAGCACTTATTATGAATAAGAAAATCTAAAATAAATTATAAAGCCCCCTAATTTCCAACATGGTTTTAGAGCTCAGGTGGTTTGAAGGTGGCCTAAAGATCACTTCTATTGGCTTGAATTCATGGATTAGTGCATCCCTGAAAGCATCTCATTATATTATATAAGGCTCATGCCAATCATGATGTACTCACTCCTGTATAAAGCAGAAAAATAGGATTCTACGGAAACCCTAGAAAATATTGCAGATTCAAACTACGAAATCCATAAAAGTCTATGGTTACGCTAAGAAGCTTGCACTTGTTTTCTGGATGGTTTGTATTACATTACCGACGCTTATATTCTAGATTAGCATGAATTAAACGTTGAAATTTAGTACAATGACTGTCACGTTTGATATTATGCACTGGCTCATTCTTGTGGTCGCTTGATCAATGGACAATTTGTATGTATGATTCTAATGACCCAAATCAACAGTGGTTCGTTGTTCACACAATCTTTGCTGCTCGCATGTTTTTCCAGAGGCTCGCTTTTTCAAAAGCTCGCAATACAGCAACTCGCATGTTCTCTTCGCATGGCACGCATACGTGGCCCGCACTTCTCTATAATGTCTCACATTCATTTGTGATGTGGCTCTTTGTCTCTCAATATCAAACAATATTGATAAGAATGGCCCGTTGACTTATGGTTAGATGGGACGCTGTGAATCCTATGGCCAGTCTCGACTATGGATCGTTTTCATCTGAAATTCGCATTTGAAGTGGTTCATACTTTACTCATAAATTCAATTTTTATGGAAGTGGCATTACATATGCACAAATGATCTCATGACCTGTAGTTCGCATGGTTTTAGTAAAGTCAACCTGTAGATCACATTCATACTTCTGTGATTTTAACTTGAAGTATGAATTATGACAATGACTTGAAGGCATGTGCAGTGACTCAATCAACGATGACTTATGGCAAGTATATTGAAAGGGTGATTTTCATATATGACTTGACAGTACTACATGACTTGACAAATAATCGATGGAAAAAAAACTGAGTTTTTAAAGCTCTATGAATGGATTGGTTTATCCTTGATGCAATCTTGGATTGATAGACAAAGCTAGATGCTTAATTGAGGCACCTGTAGTATGAATTTCAATCTATGGATGAACTCCTACAAGGAATGGTCTCACTCTTTTGAGGCAAACAACGTATGACAAAATTGTTATAACAATTAATAGCAATAAGAACATAACAATAAGAAGGACAGAACTACGAATGATTGTAGTGATCATTGCTACCTTGGTCGTATGTATTGCAATATTGGTCAATTGATAGTTGTATGGATCATCTCCTAATAACATGATGATCTAGTCCAAGAAAAGGAAAGTTCGAAGTTAGTTCCAGATTTATATATTGTGATAAGAACCAGTATGAGGAACTATAAAAATGAAGAACTTACTCTAGCTTTGGAGCCGACCAAAAGGAGGACCAAGACTTTGAGTTTGATGAAGATCATCTCTGCAAGAAGTTGTCTTGGTTGAAGTCAATATATAATCTAAGTTGCTAAACAGAGATCTCGCAAAATGGAAAAATGTGTTTTTGAAGAAGGCATACTAGTCCAAAAGTCTTATTTGAAGCAGTTCCTCATAATAATGGAAGACAAAGGTATGTAGTTCTCCTTTCTACATGAGGTACGTATATAGTATGGTTAGGGTCTTGCAGTTAGGGTTTTACAATACCTTTATGGTAGATTTTCATAGCTATAAAGTTGCTAGGGTTTGTAGATATGTGTAGTCTTGAATAATATTTACACTTAGGGTTGATAAACCCTACTTGATTGAACTAACCCTAGGAGCAAAAACCCTAACCCTTATGGGTTGTTCCCTCTTAAGGAAACCCTAGCTCTTGACATGTAGGGTTTGTAGATTCAATTTTGAAAGGATAATCTAGGGTATGTAGTAAAACCTTATCAAGGGTTAAATTGGATAAACCCTAAGGCTTGAAAGTTAAAATCCTAGGGTTAATGTTTCCGCTGAAAGCATAGTTTTAAAACTCCAACTTAGACTCTGAACCAGCCGAGGGTCGACTCCGACTCTGACTCCAACTCGGTATCAACTCGGCCTAGTTGATTTCAATGACTCAGTCTTTGTAGAAAAATACATTAAATATTTATTTTTTATGAAAAAACATAATTTTAAAGATTTTCATTCATGTTTCCAAACACAAAGCATTAGAATATAAAGAGAAGACAACATTTGATCAAAGTATGCTCATGAATATATCCATTACATCAAAATGGCACCCAGTGCATTGTCCAATACATGTAATATATAGAGATCAGAACAAAAACACATAATCAAGGAGGCTCTAGATGGCCTCTACAACAAAACATTACTAGTCACTAGTCATTACTGTCTACTACTAGAGAAGCCAACATCAACTGGCTCAAACTCTGGATCATAGTCAGACGGGGAAACCCGTGGCTCCTCCTCCTCATCACGATCTCCAACTGCAACTGTAGAAGTAGTAGCACTAGCAGGAGAAGCAGTTGCATGCTGAGATAAACGAGTTATACGCTTGCGTCGTGGCTGAGTAGAGGAAGTTCCTGCAACTAGAGGACTTGGAGTTGGGCCTTGTACTAGTGGATCTGCACTTAACTAAACATTATTTTCAAGTAATGCCTCCGTCTCTAAATCCAAATCAAGACCAATATCCTCATCAGAATCAAACTATGTTGGTTGACTCTCCACTACCCAATCTGATGTTGGATCAATATCTTCCAACACAATGGGATCTGTATCAGGTCTTTTGTTCAGCAATTGGTTGTGTCTTAGCTGAAGGTTGTATTGGACATAAACTAGATCATTTAACCATTTTTGTTCCAAACGGTTTATCTTCTTCGTGTGAATCCTCTCAAAGACAGACCAATTGCATTCACACCCAGAAGCACTGCAAGTTTGACTCAAAATACGGATTGCAAACTTCTGCAATTGAGGACAATGGCTACCAAATGCCTCCCCCCATTGTGCTACAACGAACATAGTTGTGTAATGAGTTAGTTCAACAAATTATATCCAACTTTCAAATTATAAACAATTTAACAAAATAAGAATTTGAAAATTGAACTTGTTTACCTGGCTCATTTGCTTCCCTTGCAATCCTTGCTAGGTTCTTGCCAAAGGTACCTGTGGCTCTGCTGAAACAAGTGATCTATCCATGTATCTCCAGTTGGTCACTCTCCTTAGGGAGCATGCGCTCAAGGCACTCAATCAATCCATCTCTAACCTCCCCAGACAAAGCTTCTACCTCCAGAGCTTTATAATGATACCTTGGGTTCAAAAAAAACCCAGTTGCATGTATAGGGAGATGGAGTTGATTATTCCATCTTTGATCAATGATTTCCCAAATGGGCCCATACTTAGCCACTCTATCCTTGTATGTTGTCTTTATATGCTCCTTTGTTCGATCTTTAGCCTCATAAATGAATCCCATAGCCAATCTTTCCCCATCCACCAACCACAACACCTTAACTAGTGGCTCAACAACCTTCACAAACTCTGCTGCCTTTTTCCAGAATATTTCTTCATTAACTTTCTTTCTTTCTTTCATCTTTTCCATCCTATTTGTGAGCCCATTGACATTCATTCCATTCATCACTGGAAAACATCCTTTGCAAGTTTCTATGTTGGGAAAGCATAGATTGCAATGTCAAAAATGAGTTGCAAATCTAGTGATGGCAAACCTAACAATATCCTTGCCCCCTGTGTTTTTTCTCATCAGGCTCAAAATCCATGAGTGATTGTAGATATATTTTGTTATGATTTTGGCATGCTCTACAGTGTTCTTGATCCAATCTATTTTACAAATATCATCAAGCATGAGGTCTATGAAATGTACAGCACATGGGGTCCAAAAGATGGTTTTGTGTTTTTCCTCTTAACATTTTACCAGCAAGAACATAGTTAGAGGCATTATCTGTGATGATTTGAACAACATTAGCCACCCCCACCTCTTCAACAACCTCATCGAAAAGTTGAAACAACAAGTGTGCATATTTCACCCTATCAGATGCATCAACTGATTTTAGAAACATGGTTCTCTGTGGGAAAAAGATAAGAAAATTATGATGGTACGGTTCCTTTGATCAATCCATCCATCTGACATGATGGTACATCCTGTTTTCACCCATGAGCTTTTGAAATCTTTCAAATATCCATCAATGGACATAACCTCTTTTTGCAAAAGAGATCCCCATAAATCATGCATAGTAGGGACTGTGAAGCCCTTTCCAACAGCGAATATGGCATCAAACATAGGTTCATAATGTGGTGAACAAGAAGTATTGAAGGGGATATCAGCATCATACCACCATCTAGCTATGTAATCACAGGCAATTTCTCTCAATTCTTTCTTCCAATGGTCATCTAGAGTAGGTTGCATTTGACCTCTATTAGCTTGAGGACCATGTGCACTATCAAAGGGAGAGGAGGGTGTAATGGTGAAATAACCTTTGATATCACCCTTCTTTTCAATTTTACCCTTTCCTTTTTCTCGAATAGACTCCAAAGAGGGAGGAACATAGCGAAAGGGGTTGGATGCATAAGTGGAAGGGATAGATGAAGAGCCATCATAATCAAGATTGGGGTTGGCCGGCACTATGTGCTTTATACTCCTCTTCCTCCCAATTTCAACCTCTATTTCTTTTTGCCTAGCTTTTTCTTCCTCAAACTTCTCAAATTTTTCTAGCAACTCCTTCCTAATATCCTCAATTTGTTTTGTTGGTGCTGCACATGGAACAATTTAGCCCCTAATACCAGCGATATGTTGTTTCGGCCTATGAATGCCCCCCTCCACCTCCTTTAATTTTTTTATGACAAAATTTACAATGCATTTGATTATCAATCATCTCAACATATGCCCAAGCAGCGTCTTTCATTCTAGGAGCCATTTTCTAATATTTGGACTTGGAAATGAAGGACAAAAAACTGAAAATGAAAAGAAAAGTAAAAAACTCTTCAATGTTCGTTTTTTTTACAAAATATACGCTTTTCAATTTCTAGATTTGCAACAACAACAAAAAACGAGCAAAGGTAGATTTGAGAAGTGAAAAAAAAAATACATTTAGGCTCTAGCCTCCTCAATGTTGCTCAAACAAACCAACTACTCAATGTTGCTCCAATGACTGCCCAAGAAGCTCCTCATTGTTGCTCCAATGATTGCCCAAGTGACTCCTCAATGTTGCTCCAATCACTGCCCAAGAAGCTCCTCACTATTGCTCCAATGATTGCCCAAGAGACTCCTCACTGCTACTCCAAAAACCAACTCCAACTCTTCACAAACTCCTCACAAATGCTCACACAAATGCAATGAGATAATTGTGAGGAAATGTGAGGGGGTTGGGTAAAATTTATAGGCTTGGGAGAGGTTAGATGGAGTGCAAAAAAACTAAAACCCAAAAAAAAGAGTTTTGGAGTCCGCTTTTCCCTCCTTTTTTCGCCGTGAACCGACTCGGCCTAGTTATGACAAGCTTGGCCGAGCCAGCCAGTCCGTTACCAAACCGGTTGAGTCAGTGACCGGCTCGACCGGTTCAGTAACGGACCGGCCTTTGGTCCGGTTTTTGTATCGAGCCGACCCAGGAAGCGTTCCAACTCGGTCAAACAAGTCGATTCCGTTTCGAAAACGCCTGATTTTAAAACATTGGCTGAAAGTAAAAACCCTATCAAGGTTTAGGTCAAGAAATATAGAGTTTGTAACTAGAACCCTAGAAGTATACCCTTCTGAGAAACCACAGAAACCCTAGATTGACAGAATTGATATCATGCTCTTGTCTTTGTTTATTTTGCTTTGTTGTACTTGTCGAAGAAAATTGCAGGTACATAATAAAGGAAGCAAGATGTGAAGGATGAGCAAAGCAGCTCTCATGCTTGTTGATGACTCCTTGAAAATGATGAGCATGATGGAAGGAGGGAACTATAAGGACCCTATAGGAAATGATCTTTAAGCTTCCAGCTAATGAGTTCATTTCAAGAACACATTGACTATTGAAAGATGAAGCAAAACTTTGTTGAAAATAACGCATTCAAAGGGATGTTGACTTTAGTAGCAAGTAACAGAATTTAACATGGCACTCTAACTAGAGGATATAATTCGGCAAATCTAATATTGATGATTTGCTTGGAATATGACTTGGCTCCCTGGTAGGACATATTGCTAAAGCATGTAAAGAGGTTGGAAGGAGAATTCATTTGATGATATTAATTAACATCTGATATGGTCCACTGAAGAAAGAGAAAGAGTTGACAATGACAACTCCAAGGAAGAAGATATTGTAGCTTGCCTATTAGTTCACTACATGGGCACTTTGATTAAAAGTGAATGCGTGGAGAAGGATTCTTCTACAGTATGGAGATAAGACTATACAGAAGATTGTTGATCTCAAGGGAAGCCCGCAAGCAAAATCTAGTATTTTGACAAGAGGCCATCATGTCGAGGTAATTATGATATTGATGTTTTGGTATTGGTTATTTGGTTGGTATATGGTTTTGCTACCTGGAAGAATGTTACAGAAATGCATGATGGCAGTTGAGGCAAGTGTATCTACAACTGTTTGTTTTGAAATCAATTCAATAAATACATGGATTGAGTGGATGGCTTTGGTAATCCTTGGAAGATTGTGGTCAAGATGTCTATATCATCTTAGGGTGGAAAGGTAACTGTACAAAAAGATAACCTGATGTTCATATGACAATGAAGATCACCTTCATGATGAGAAGAAGTTATGTCTAGCTCTACTTGAATTGGCTCAATATAATGCCTTTGTTGACAAAGGAAAGTGATATGAAAGGTTGATGGCCTAAAACCTGTCATAGTTTGGTTCCAGGAAAATGAAAGCTCAATTTGATGCGATGCAAAGAAAAGGAGTAACCATGCAGCTACCTTGAAGATCTCCATGAAGAACTAGCAGTTGATGTACTAATGAAGACACACTAAAAGAACTTGTGGTTATGACTTCTCGATTAAAAGGAAGTAAGGAATCTCCTCTATGCTTAAAAGGGAGTAAAACGTCTCCTTGAATGTTTGAAAAGGAGCAAGGATCTATTTCCTGATCAAGAGGGAATGAGGATCTCCTCTCTGGTTGAGAATGAGATGGACATTATATTCTCTTCTTCATGTGTCATGCGCTAGGCTAGGACTAACAATTGTACGTCTAGTGAAGGCAATGGAGGGAGAATGGGGTTCAGACGATTAGATAAGCATCTAAGATTGATACTCCTTGAGGATAAAGAATCTAAGATAGGAGGTAGACCGACACTCTTTGATGATTGGACAGGTATTGAAGAGGACTGGAATTCTTTGAGGATGGGTAATCCAAGATAAGAATAGTCTTAAAATGACATACCTAGTGAACATTCGAATGGGGTATATGCCTTAAGAGGTAGTGTGGTGTCTCACATAAAGCCTCCTAGCATTATGCTCTGATGTAAATAGAGCTTATCAATAAAACGCCTTATTATGTTGACAATGTTGGTTATGATGTTGATGTTTAAAGATGGCTTATCAATCCGACTCTTCTTATGAGAATATTTCAGTTTGAGAATATCCTTGTACCAGGTGTACAATTATGAATACCTCCCTAGTTAAGAGGGAGTGTTAGAGAATGTAACTAGTTTCGGTCTTCATAATTTGTACCATTATGTATTTTATGTAAAAAGCAAAAGAAAAGAAAAAGAAAAATTATTATTATTTTTCTAGACAAGCATGTTCTTCATGCTTCTAGGTTTTTGAGTCAAAGTCCTATTTGGACCTATTATAAAAGAAAAAGAAAAAGAATTACTAAATATGTAATTTTGGGTTAGAAACCCCTATAAGTGCCAAAGTCGGCCTGCCCCAATGGATGTGTCTATTCACACCCACTCTAAACTGTATAAATAAGGGGAAGATGGAGCTCATTTGGACACACACTTTATGATTTGTGATCTGAAATATTGCAAAAAGGGCAAAAAAGAAGTGGAGGGCCGAACTCTGAAAGAAGTTCTTCTTGAGCTAGGGTTTGTGGAAGATCTGCCTTGGTACATCTCTCATTGTTGGTATCTGGCTGATGGATCTGCTGGAAAGAAAGAAGGTTTGTCTTGGCATCTAGAGGTGGAAATTTCCTGTGGTTATGGGTCTTGGATATCTCATTTGATCTGATTCTATACAAAGAGAATTTTCTAGGATTTCCCCTTGGAGGGGTTTTTCCCTGGCTTGGAGCCTATATCTTGTGTTCTTTTGTTTCTGCAATCTTCATGTTCATGTTATGGTAATTGTCTGATGAAAAAATCAAAATAAAAATTTAATAAGAAGCCAACTAAATTCACAAGCAATTACTATGGATAAGGAAATCTAAATTAAATTATAAAGTCTCCCGATTTCCAACACACGTGGGCAATTAGTGTCTTATTTTATTGTATTGAGCCATTGGGTTGGCTTGTAACCACTCATGTTTACTCAAAATTAAACTTGTTATAGGACTTGTTGACCACTACGTGTCAACGACCCATAGCAATACACCCCCTTTTTCACAAAAGAGATAGCGCCTGATCAACCTATCTGTGTCGTTCAACTATCATCATCAGCCTGATCATGTTATTTTGTAAACCCAGTCTACGTGTGTAAATTGTAAATAATCTCAACAGATCTGTGTCATGTATGTAATTGCCTAAGTAAACCTAATTTTCTGGGGATGATCTACATTCTGGAAGGTTTTTTGTCTCACCAATCCATGATCGGCAGAGTTTTCCTTCAGCCTTACCCCGAAGTCAGAATGGATTTTGTCGTTAGAATCTTAGGTGAGTCTTAGTGTGCTAGATCGAGTCTATGTAAAAGTAATTTGGAAATAATCCTAACTATTTGGTTAGGTTATTTTATTACAAATTGCTTGATCTGTTAGATTATGTTTGTGTCGCAAAACTGGGTAGTCTGTGAAGGTCTTGGTCAAATGGGATTTCCCCCTTGAGATGTAAAAAATGTTCATGAAGAAAAATGTCTTGAGGGTTAGAAAAATAATTTATCCCCTCATAGATCCTAGGTCCTATGTAAATTTAAATTTTCCAAATGTAAAATTTGTGGATCCTTTAAAAAATTAAATCTTAACTGGTCCAGGGACTAAGTTTAGCTGATTATTTTGCTAAATTTTATATCTTAAATCCCTGGGGTTAAGTCAAAGTCAAAGTTTTGAGGAAATAAATGCAAAATTTTATTTTTTGAATATATTAAAATGCATTTAAATGAAAATTTTTAAATTTCCTCAATATTTAAAATTTCGACGGATGAGATTAAAAGAAATTTTAATCCTCATCAATGGTCAAGATCGCTTTGACAAGGACCACTCGAACTAGCCGTTGGGAAATTTATCTTTAAATAGGGGGTCAGTTGTAAGTTGAGATCATGCGATTTTTTGATCGTGTACTAAGCAAAAAGCTCTCTCTTGTAATCGTTTTTCATGTGCAATAAAGAAAGACTTTGGGATTAACTTTTGATGGTCTTACTCTTCATGGAAATGTTGTAAGATGTATTGTTTTCATGCATATATTTCTTTTTAGCCATTGATATAGCTTTCTGAAGAGCGATCCGAGTACAGGTATCTTGTTCAGTCGCTGGGGTTTGAAGGATAATTTAAATTTTGAATATAATTGCAGGTATCTCTATTAAATCTGAATTTTATTATTGTTCTCTCGTTCTATGATTGATGGCTGAATTGAATTTTGCAGGAAAATCCTTGATTATCAGATCATCGGGCATTCGGGGAAGATCTCGGCTGAACCAGCCAACTCCCTATCCGTGTTTTCTAAAGAGACCAATTTGAATTTGATCTCGAACTTATCATAAGATATTATTTTTATGCGTGATGCATGAAGGGTTTCAAGCTTAGTACCTCCTCTAAAATTCAAAAAAAAAAAAATTATATGCTAAATCGTTAGATATGGCTGTTGAGAGCCACAGATCATTAGAACTAAGAGCGGAGTTGGACTCACACTCGCTAGATCTGATAGATCTGTCATTTTTGTACATAGATCTGTAATTAATTTTGGTTTTTCTAACTTTGGTTTCAGGGTTTTTTGGGTCATTGTGTATATCTTTTGGGTGTTTTCTGTTGTATTGCAGGTTGCAGATCTGAAGCTAAAGGTTGTGCAAAGTCCAGATCTAGGCCCTGAGGGTAAGATCTGGATCTCTAGAGGTCCATCAGCATCATTTTTTCAGGGTTTAAATTTAGTTTTTAGATCTAGAATTTCAGTGAAAGTTTTCAAGGGCAAATCTGAAACAGGAAAATTTGAAATTTTTATTAAGATTTCTGGAGAGTTTTAAGGGTTTCATGGGCCATCTGTTTGCTACTACCTGGGGTTTCATTTTCACAGAAAAATTTCAAAATTTTTTTAAGGTATACTATGTAAAACCCTCATGCTATTGCCCACAATCCCTGCTGTTTTCCTCACTGATCCCTCACGCAGTGCTATTCCTCCCTCATCACTTCCAAAGCAGTTTTCTTTCACTGCCCACCATATCATGTTGTTTCCATTGATCTCCACGTAGTGCTAATCACATTTCTTTGCCTGCCATCCTCACGTGGGTCCACTATGCTCCATACGCAGTCCCAATCCGTGGCTACATTGCTCCCCGCGTCGCTCTCAGCTCCCTTCTTCCACCATCGATTTGTGAGCCACTGCCATCATAGCCCCTCAAGATTGGATTGCAGCTCTAAATTGTTGCATGCATCCCTCCCTCTACGTGATCAATCTCAAACCTTCCTCCCGCGTCCATCAACTGTCTGGCAAATCCCGTCATTTCTCTCTCGACTTCATCGCAGCCATCCCTGTTGCTCCCTCCGCCTATGTTCATTGCAGCCACGAGTCCATCTCCAAGCTCCGTCCAGAACCTTTACTCCTCACGCTGTCCAAATTCGCACCCTCATTCACCCACTGCCATACTCTCTGCCTGCGTCCTGTTCCATTCTTCCATCCACGCAGGCTCCTTCCAATCGCTCCATCGTCGAGCTGCCATTCCGTCGTCGCTACCCTCATCCCATCAATCACCTGCATAGCAAACAACAAACAAAAAGCATTCAATTCTTTTCATATGCTATGCGGCTAGGGTTCAGATAGGCCCATTTGATTTTCATTTGAATATGCGTTGGTCCATTTTATAAAGCTAGGATAGATATATTTCTCTTAGATTTTCATTTTCGTTTTCTTTTTAGTTAGGTTTTATATATATATATATTTTTAGTTTATGAATTTAGTTAAAATTTAGGTTTTGGTTTCAATAGATTTCGATTTTGGCTTATATGGTCAGTTTAGTCAGCTATTTCGATTTTGTTTTATTTTATGTATATATTTATTAGTTTTAACAAAAAATAAAAAGATAAAAACCAATTTTTTTTTTTGGTTGAATTTTTTTTTAAAGTTGAATTTGGTTTCATTTAAATTTTATTTTATTTATTTGACTTTGAATAAAAAAAAAAAAAAAAAAGTTCTAAAATAAAAATCTAAAAAAAATCTAAAACTTAAAAAAAAAAAAAAATTAAAATTAAAATTTTTGAAAAAAGACTAATTAAAAATTGAAATTTCCTTTTGATGTCTTTTTTGTGGTATTAGTATTTATCATTTTATTATAGTTAAATGTGCTTAAATTTTTATATCTAGAGAATAACTATCGGAAAGTGGTAATTCCTCTTAGATTTGGGCTATTAAGCATCTTTTAATTCTAGGATCTGAACTGGTTAGCATTTAAATTTCGTGGTTATTTAAAGTATTTGATCTTTTGAAATTTAATTGCTAGAACTTTATGCATCTTTTGAATATCTTGCATCCGGTGAAATTAAACATGCTTGTATTATTTAATGCTCATTACATGTTAGTCATTTTGCAAATATTTTCAAGCAATTGATTTTCATATCCCTGTTTTCTAAGCAACAGTAGCTAATCAATTCCTGGGTTTTCATTTTGCCTAGCAAGATCATTAAAGGCACTGGTATTTATCATTTAAAATCTAATTAAATCTCAAGTCTTGCTAAGTTTAAATCAAGTATTTGATTGCCTCATTGTGTCTCCCAAACCGACTGATTCCCAGTTGGTTCTCCTTTATCCCAAAGGGTCTAACCCCCTTAGCCTACTTTAGGAAGAAGGCTTAAATGGAGAGATCGGGATTAGGGTGACAACCCCCGATTTGAGCGTTGTCGCGGTGCCTAGACACTCTGTGCAACAACAGGACTTTTAGGGAATTTAATCTAAGTGATTGACCACATATAAATAAAGGATCATTCCATTCTTATTTTCATCATTACTTACGGATTTTGGTCTCTTTCAGAGAGCTCGACTTAGCCTATATAGCTCACTACTTGTGGAGATGTGATATTTTTGGAGCTATTGCTATTGGAGAATGATTTGTGTCTTGGAGATGTATTTTTGGAATTGAAAGAAGGCTATTTCTTGGAAAAATTGCAAGTGTATTTGCAAATTTTTAATGGTTTTTCATGAGATACATATATGCTAGGATTTTTCTCTTATTCCATGTCTAAATGCAAATATTGTTTGGAAAGTCTTGCTTGACCATTGCATGTTAAATTTGTTTTCCTTGAATGCCATAAAAGACCTCCTAGATAACTGTCCTCTACTTAATTTCTCCCATCATAAAAAGATAATTAGGGTTTATCAAGTGAAAACTAGGGTTTCCCCCCTTACTCCAAGCATAAATTTAATCTCTTAAATTTAGCCCTAAAGGACTCCATCACCCAAGTAGGGAAAGCCATTGGGGATACTTGTGGTGTTCCAAAATCATAAAAACTTTATCTTTCCTTCATCTTTATTTTTCTAAGCCCTTTAAGGCAAACCACTAGGGCTAGGGCATAGAACTTAATTCAATTAGGGCACATATTAGATAGACGTTGAGGCTTTTATAACTTGGATTCACCTTCATTGATCTTTGGTGCTCAAAATATAGCTTTTTTTATGGTTGGATTTGCTGTAATAGGGTCAACACCATCTTCCCTAAGGCACTCACAATATTTCTCAATTTTTTTTAGAATTCTGTGGGCTTAGTTTTGCACATTCAGGAACAATCCATTTGTTGAACATAATTTTTTATATTCACTGTTCATCTAAACCACCTAGTGCCTCTATGATATTTCATTTGGTAACGTCATTTATGAGATTAGAAGAAACAACGTCCTCTATAAGATGAAAGATAGGTTTCTTAGTACCAATCCACATGCCATTGTAATTTAACTTTCTGATGATCCGCATATGGGGTTAGCACTATCAAGCAGAGAATTTAAGTTTAATAATACAAATAGATGAATGGACATACCGGTTCCATGAGATTAAACATGGATTTACCCCTTTCTCAGAGAAAAGAAGAGCACTTTCAGAGTATCTCAGCAACTGTTGTTTTACACCAGAGTCATAAATTAAGCTGTAGTCATCCAGATGAAAATTCAGAATACAGCAAAATATTTGAGGAAAAAAAGTATTGAATAGATAATGGACCAAAAATCTAAGAATATTAACCTTTCCCATAGTCCATCAAATTCTTTTGCAGGAAGAAGCCATTCTTGAAAACTAGAAATTGCCTCCTCGCCTTCTATTTCCTCACCAGGTCCCTCTTCATTGAGCTGCACATTAGATCAAGAATATATCAAACCAAAAGCACTGTCACCCTTTTTCAAACAATGCTCTAAAATCTGGTTAAACACTTCAACGATTAGAGAAAAGTTTCAGTGTTTAAAAAAGGACACCAACTGAAATTGTACGAGATCGTATTATATGTGAGAAAACTTCAAATTCATAAAGCCCATTAGAATCTTATTAAAAAAAAAACATATTAGAAACTTTTTTTTATTTTTCAACCGTGAAAGATAAAACAGAACAATTTAATCTCTGGAAATCTGCCAACAGTAGCACCTGATAAACATACACGACTGGTGTAACCTGCCAAAACAAAAGTATTTCTTGGCTGTCCATCCTTTCATCTGTAGCATCAACGGAGATGACAAACTTGTTATGAGAAGAAATTACCATTCTTATGATAAAAAGGAAAAGACAATTTACGATACAAAGTTCAACAACTTCAATGAAAATGACGAAGCATAAGAATGTTGCCTTAATAGCACTTTTATTTCCATACAGCTATAAAATGGATTTAGAAATTTGTAAAAAAGAAAAATATATCTTCTAGGATTCAAGACAAGATATTAGTAAATAAACAATCAGAGCAAATACTAGAATAATTACAGTAACTAAATATTCTTGAAAACAATGCCAGATCTCAATGAATATCATAATTATAATTTCTATATGGAAATTTACCTGTGTCACATATATGAATGTTGCAGACATTCCCCAGAAGAAAAGGTTCATCTGCAGGTACAGTCAGAGGACCATCAGTGTAGGTCAAACTCCTTTTCTCAAGCATCCTGAATGTGCATCAAATCACACGTTTCAAACAGTTATGACTTTTCGAGTGGCAAATCCTGTCATTGAATGCAAAAAATCAAAAAAATTCAGTGGAGCCAATGATGTCCTAAAAAATAACACAAGCATTGAAGACTAATTCCGTACAACAAAAAAGATTAACTCATGAATCAGGTGACTGAGTTGCAAAAGAATTGCATAACTAACAGCATTAATTGTGGCAACAAAAATTAAAACACCTTGTAAGTTTAGTCCTGGGTATGGATCAGTCAAAACTAAGTATAACAAACGTTTTCTAAATAAATATAAGAATAATCATTACGTGTAGTTAAAAGCAGTTGATAGCACCTAGGAAGATTCAAACACATAGATGAAGTTTGATACTAGAGTGATAATCACAATCAGTAATCAGTTTAGTCCTGACTCCTAGTCAACCTAAAGAGAGAAAAATGGCTGCAGGTTAAAAGAAATTTTACGTTTACCATAACTAAGCAATCATATTTTTAACTCACGTCATAAGCACTTCAGGAAAATAGATAGTTGGATAAACAACAGAAAAGTAATCACTTGGTTGGAACAGAGACAAAATTTGAACTAGAAGGGAAAAGAAATACAGAGATACAGGAAAACAGATAGTTGGATAAACAACAGAAAAGTAATCACTTGGTTGGAACAGAGACAAAATTTGAACTAGAAGGGAAAAGAAATACAGAGATAAAGTAATTTGCAGTTACATTTTATAGGTAGCTCTTTATTTTTCTTTCATTAACCCTCTAATCCTCATTATGCAATGGTGAAGGGCGCATTTGAAGCTGTAGAGTGTCTTTGGAGAACAAAAATTATTGTACCAAGCAAGAAGGAAAAGAAAATCATGTAAACAGAAACATGTATAACAAATTTCAAAAGCTACGAAAAACACACTAGCATTTTATAATTTTGGTAAATGTTTGCAAACGTTTGAAATCTAGAAAAGAATGACAATTGCATCAACACTTTTGCTAACATGCGTCCTAATCCTACATTATATACATGCTATCAGCATGTGTGTTCACATATGAATGCTATACTCAATAGCCTGATGGGCTAGCTTAAGTGGTTGAGTTGACTGAACTTCATGGAGGAGGTTTGGGGTCCTTTCTGCAGGCTGGCTGCCTCTGTTGCATGCCTCAAAAGATGTCCCTGCTGGGTCAGGCACCATGATTAGTGCCAACAGGTTTGCACTGGGTACATCCACAAATGCAGGGAACTGCTGAGAGTTATCCTGCAAGATTTTTCTTGGACAAAAAATATATGAATGTTACTTGATATTTATTGCTAGCTAATATTATTCCCCAAAAAAGGATCCCACTCCACTCCAGATGTATTTAACCCAATTGAAGAAACTGTTCTCTTTCAGTTTTGATGGAACAGAATACAAAGCAACCAGACTGAAAATATAAACAACTGATCATTAATGCATGCACCAGTCAAGTGGTGTTTCCTTGTACAAATTTCTAAGAAGCAAGCTGATACGTTGGGTCTTTGACAATAGACTATGTACAAGAATTAAAAAACAGCATCACAGGTAGCATCAAGATAATTGCTTGATAGTTTTAGAACGATGAACCTAAACACCATTCTTCTAATGGCGTTAAGTCTTTTCAGCACTAACAAATAATTTCTACTCCAATAGTCTTCCACACAAATCTTCAACATATGCCTTGGAAAAGCATGGAAGAAAGAAAGCAAGATAAACATTCTTCTATGTCCACGAATGACCAAAATAGGTCAATGGGACTCAACAGTACATCAAGATGTAGGAGAAGTAACATACTAAAGTCTTGTTTAGAGTCCTAAGTCATAACGTGTGTAATAAAGGTCAGGTGTAGGTTAGCTCTCAAGTGACCAACTATAAGTTATTAAGGTGTCATTAGAATTAAGTGATGGTAGTTAGGATAATCAGGTAGCACAATTGTGTCATGTATGAATAAAAAGCACTATACTACATCTGTCAATGACTCCGTTTAACAGAACTTATATTTTTCTTATACTCCATCTCATCTATCATGCGTCTTTAGAATACGAACAATGCTATCAGAGAATAATACTGTTTTCGGAGACTATGAAGAATAGACTGTGTTTTGGACGATTGTTTGTGATTGTTAAACCTAAAAATAGAAGCTCAGAGTTTGAGGACCCATGAAGAAATTAAGTTAAGGAAGGCAAATTTAATCTATATACATTATAATGAAATGGGATTGTTTTTTTAAATACATCATATATATATATAGAAAAAAATTTACACTAGTAGATCAAAAGAGAAGAGCTTATATCATTTTCCTCAGTGCTACTAAAACTGATATAAAATCAGAGTATGAAGCTGCATCTAGATAATAAGATAAGATAATTTTATTAATGCAACGAATGACCACAAAGTAGGTCAACGGGACTGTCGGTTACATAAGGGGTCGTGCCCAATAGGAGAACCAAACGGTCTCCTCAGAAAGACAAATACTGAAAGAAAGATAGGAAATAAAAACGAGGCGGGTCGGGAAGAGCGTATGGAGCTCCGATCCCGGCCACGCCGACTGATCTCTAGACTGCGTCGCAGGATTACTGGTGAAGAAAACCCTGGGGACGCGAATGTGGGAGTCCGATTCTCCTAACATCCGAGGTCGAGAGAGGAGAACTGAGGGTAGTTCAGTAAGGTTTGCTGGTTTGAAACGGTGGACGCTGGTTGCCTCCCATTGTGTTGTCTCTGTGATCTGATGATCCTGGGCCGCCTCTCGGGGAGATGCCTGGTACGGTTCTGCTACTGGGCCCTCGTAGGTAAGGGGCTTCTCCTCTTAACTGAACGAGGGTTTGTCGATATGTGTGAGCCAGCTTGATCGGTATTCTCACTGGTTGATCTCTTAACTCCTCTGGTTGAGGGAAGCATGGTGAAGAAGGAGGTGATCTGGCGAGTAGTGTTGGATCGGACGGGGGGTTGGAGGATATGTTCCCGATGCTTAAGAATCTCCTGGATATAAAGTGCGACGCATCTCTGGTCCGTGTAGCTGAAGAAGCTGGAAAGGGTATGAGGTCCCCTAAATAGACAGTGAAAGCAACCTCTGATCTCATAATATATCGGACACCCAAAGATGAAGTGCCATTCGTTTTCCACCTCCCGTGTATGGCATAGCTGGCAAGTCCTGTCAACTCTCTCTATCTAGTGGTCTGTGTCTACCCGAAGCCTGTGTGATCCAACTCTGAACTGCCCGAGGGGGATCCGAAGAGCATGCATCCAATGCCGAAGCGTGTAGTGGGGGCGAGTTATAAGCCCATCTCTGATACTCAAGAAGTGCTCTGCATAGAAAGCCATCTTTGGACGTAATCCCCTCGGGGGGTCAATCCATGTGACCTGGATAAACTGCCTGTAGATGTCTTCCTTGATGATTTTATTTAGTTCTTGCCTGGGGGGGAGTCCGCTGGGAGCGTTCAAGGAGTACCGAAATGGGGGGAGGTGATCTATATGGAGTCCCACTGCTTTGAGGAACTTTGAGACCCCTGTATACCAACACTTGGTTTTTCCTGGTTGTGTGCGATCGATGGCCTCAGAAGAGCAGTAGGCTAAATAAGGGTATCTGTCGCGTCCTGTCAATGTGTCTGCGAAGCTCCGAACTCGGTGGAGAAAGGAGACTAGTCTGAAGGCTGTCTCAAGGCGGAAGGGTTGTGCACCAAATTCGGCCAATATAATTTGTTGTGGGATAGTACACTTGCAACGGATAATGCGTCGGAGGAGAAGGGTTTGGACTCTCTCGACTGCTGCCCAATCTGACTCAAGCAAGGAAGTGCCCCAAACTTCCGATCCGTACAGGACCGTGGGTCGGATCAAGGTGTCCATAAGGCTCAACTTTGATGAGATGTCCTGGAAGTGGTGGCGGAAACATTGTCTCTCCAATATAGCTAGAGAGCCATACCCCTTATTGATCCGAGGTTGCAGAGCTGGCCGCATACTAAACCGAGGGCCCGAAAACTGCACTCCCAAGTACGTGTAGCTATTGGTAATCTCTACTGTCTCTCCCTTGAAGAGGAACTGGAGATCCTGAGACTTCTTCGACCCGTTGAAGACTATTATTTTTGTCTTACTCATGTTCACTGTCAATTTCCGGAGATCACAGAATAG
>APFE031276693.1:0-28125 GCA_000404065.3 Pinus taeda | reverse complement strand
AAATCAAAGTAAATATTTACAATTTTGAAATCTAAAAATTATTTACAAAATAAAATAAATCTAAAGAATATTTACAAGTATTCTAAAACCCCCAAAACATAAAATTTAAAACTAAGTTGCCGGAAACGGCAACCTCCAACCCCAAAACAGCATTTCCCCGTTTCGGATCCGGATCCGCGAACGAAACGCCAGAAAAACGTTTTTTTGCTGTTTTTTTTCTGGAAATGGGAAGTTTTTTTTCACAGCCTTTTTTGAGGCGTTTTTGTCGAAAAAACTTGCAGTTTTAAAAAAATGAAAATGCTTTCAGGAAATTTTGAAAAGTATTTAGAAAATTTAAAAGGTTTTTCAAAAATCGTGAAATATTTTTGGTGAAAAAAAAAGCATTTTCGGCAGAATGACCGCATCTGCCCGCCGGGAATGGTTGAATTTGTTTGTTTCAACTTAAAACTACGCTCATTTACCCTTTACGTTAATCTAAAACTTAAAAGTGGAGTGAAGCATTATCATTTATCGTTTATCATTTGCATTTGGAAGCCGCCGAGAGGAAGAGTTGCATTTGCCATTTGCCGTCGAGAGTTGCATTTTCCAGTTGAGACTTGTGGCGGCGGAGAGTTGCTGCCTGTTGCTGCCATTATCGTGAAGCATTATCAAGGAATCCGCCGAGACAGTTGATCGACACCGTGGTTTGGGTTTGGGACTTTTAAAATTTACAGGGGTTCAACTGTTTTCATCGCCCGATACCGAGAGGTCAATGGACTTCATTGTTTTAAGTTTACTATTTTAAAATGTGTTAATACTAAATAGCTTCTACCTGCTTGCATTTCCATCACTAGTGATAAGGCCACTTCATCATATGGACAATAACCATAAGAACAGTTGTATGCACTTAAGAATGCAATTAAACTATAGACAAGATCACTTAAGTGCACAAGAAGGAAAAAAACAAATAAAACCATTTAGCTATCAACCTTAACAACAGATGCATTTTGACAATTCCATTAAAAATAGATGGCTAATCATAGGATTAAATATTTTAAAATTTCAACTGTACCATAATACCATTTTGTAATGAAGAATAATATAGGCAAGAGGAACTTGAGCAATCAATTACAATAGCAAATTTGAATTGATGATAATTGATTATGTATTTTTTGTCTTTATATCTAATCTAGATTCTAAAATATGAATGGTAATATGAATTTTTTTTATATATATATATATATACACACAATATGTGTCGTTTCCTGTCGTATCGTATCCAGATTTTTTGAAAATTTGTCGCATCCGTTTCAAACCCCGTATCCGTTTCCATGCAACTTAGATTAATAAAACCCCAAACCCAAATAGTTGCAAAACAAGGGTTAGAAAACTTTATTTACAAAAATTATTCTACAAAAATAGTTTACAAGTTATATATAAATATACAATGCTTGGAAATAAATATTTTTGAGTAGATAATTTTTTAAAAGATGAATAATGACCATAGATCAGATGTGTTACGAAAGTTATGGTATTGCCCACAACCTTAGGGAAGTAAGAAAACCAAACAAAATTCTCAGAGCCCAAAGAAGCTCAGCTCCCCTCCAAAATCTGTGAACTTGGAGCCCAAGGGCCGGGGAACCTGCAAGCTCAATATATTTTCTTCAAGAAAGCTTATTAGACATATGGTGAATCATATCACCTAAGATAGACCCAAAATCTACCAATAGAATGTTCTTATCACCATCTAATGAATAAACAAACTAAAGTTATTGTTGCTCTCCCTTGCTCCACTCTCCCTCTGCGTCTGAAACCTTATTAGCCTTTTGCTTCTCCCTCCCATGGCCCCTCCAAATTCTGATCCAAAGGGGGCTCCCTCTGTTGCTGCACTCTCCGGAGGGTGCTCGCTCCGCTGCTGCGCTCCCCCTGATGTTGTAGCCTTGGCTTTTTCCAGTCTCCTCTCCTCTCCTCTCTAAGTGCGCCTCCGGAGCATCCTTCGATCTCCAAGTTCATTACAAGAATGGAGGAGATCCCTGAAATCGATTTGCCTCCTGCAATACCTCAAAGAATTGCTCTTTCTCTCGCTGAAAGGGGCTTGGTGGGTCAGTTCACGGGCTTTTGGCCCTCTCCAAAAACAATGCAAAAATGTGTGGAAAGGAACCAGGCTGCTTCAACTCAAGGCCAAATCTCCATTCGATTTTATGGAAGAGGTTTTTTCACTTTCTATTTCGAATCCAAGGAGGACTGAGATCTTATATTCAGAAATGGTCCATACTTCATGCCCGTGAAAATTTTTGAATTTAACACATCAGAAATCCCTACTGCTATTTCTGGTTTATTATCTCCTACCTGTTCTTTACATTAACAAGTTATTTAATCATACAAACATCGAAATAAACACAATAGCAGCCTTCACCAATATACAGATCAGCGACTGAAATAAACTGAGACAACACAAGGGACACCGTTATTTTTGGACAATCATCCCCGGAAAAACCCAATGCGGGAAAACTATACAGCAGATATGAGCGTTTTATTATTATGCAGTTTTCTCAATACAATTAGGGTGCCAGAAATGGCTCACCCTTCAGAGATTTTCCTTGGCAGAAGTACCTTTCTCCGAAGACAAATATTTTGACTAATCAACAACCGAATGATTGGTCCCACAGCCACTTCGACTTTTCCTTAGCTGGACAGCGAAAGCTGCTCCAAGCTATCTTCTGGAACTGCGTCACCCTCCAAGGACTGTGTCACCCTCTACGGCTCTGCATTTGCCTCTCAGCTCTCTATCTGCCCCACAGAAACACCATAGCGCAACTCCTTCAGCGTCGATCATCTCTGCTAGCCTTTGTGTTTGTCTGCGTCAGCTTCTCGGCCTCCTGCGTCCTCTGCGTTGACCCTCTAAGCCTCTACGTCAGCCCAGGCTCCTCTGCGTTATCTCTTTGGCACTTTCTCTGCCTCTCTGATATGTATTCCCGGCCTTCTACCGAACTGCCCCTCGCTACAACAAATCACTAACTCGATTTCTCAGCAAACGCTGCCTGAGAAAATCGAATTGACTAATCAACTTGGTGTGTCTCCAACAGACCCTCAAGGCAGCTGAGCTTAGAGCTACGGATTTATGTTTCCTACTGCACCAGGAAGGCATCCCCTATCCAATGTTGAAACAGTACCCAATGGTACTTTTCCGATCTACTAAACTTCCATCCCAATCTGCGACAGCAAACCCACTCAGTCTGATGTCATTGCCTCTAGTGTACAATAGTCCATGCTCGACTGTTCCCTGTATATACCTGAGAACATGTTTGGTTGTTGCCCAATGTGCCCTCTTAGGTTCCACCATGAACTGACTGAGGGTGTTGACAGCGTAACAAATGTTTGGCCTGGTATTGACCAGATACATCAGGGATCCTATGAGCTACCTGTACAAGGTGGGATCAACTTCTTTATCTTCTGATGCATCAATTTTCTTCCAGTTGGTGATCATTGGAGTAGCCATAGGCCGACAGTCCTGCATCTTGAATCTCTTCAGGATTTCTGTAGCATATCTCCCTTGTCCAAGGAAGATCTCACTCTTCTGCTGCCAAACTTCCAACCCCAGGAAATAATCCATCTGTCCCAAATCCTTCATGTCGAATTTTGTGGCTAGATTCTTCTTGCAGTCCTCGATGAGCCTGGATGATCATGTCAGGAAGAGATCATCCACATATAATACTAGGACTAGAGGCTCATTTTCTACAACCAGATAGTAGAGATTGGGATCTGCATGACTCTTGACGAACACCATCTTCTGCAAGTAGCCATCAATTCGACCATACCATCGTCTAGGTGCCTGTTTAAGCCTATACAAGGCTTTCTTTAATCTGCATACATGAGATTTCTTCTCATGTGTCTCAAAGCCTTTTGGTTGTTCAATGTATACTTCCTCTTCTATCACCCCATTCAAGAATGTCGTCTTGATATCCATCTGATGAATCTCCCACCCCATCTGTGCTGCAAGAGATATCACGGTTCTAATAGATGTATACCTGGCTACTAGGGCAAAGGTCTCTTTGTAGTCTATTCCTTCCTTCTGAGCATACCCCTTAGCCACAAACCTGGCTTTGTATTTCTCCACACTGTCATCTAAAGCATATTTGATCTTGTATTTCCATCTCGAACCTACCATTGATCTGTCCTGAGGCCTAGGCACCACTTCCCAGACATCATTCACCATTATAGAGTTGTAATCCTCCACCATCGCATCCACCCATAGTTGATGCTGAACAGCGTCCTGAAAACTAGAGGGTTCCCCAACCTAAGCTACTAAGGCCTGGTATTTGTCTCGCTATCTTCGCTCCCTTTTACTTTTCCTGGGTGCACCAATGAATTCTTCTGCATCTTGTAGAATCTATCAGAGTTCCCGGCTCGTTCTTCCTCTAGTAGTAGGCGCACCTGTCAACTCTTCCTCTTCCTGAGATTCCTCCTATTCTAAATGAGAATTTCTAGTACTAGCTTCCGCTGGTTGAAGTGGTTTAACCAATGGCTCATCTTTTGACTTCTCCTCGAAAGGCATTTCTCGAGATTTTCTGAAAGCTTTATCCTGCATGAACTTTACATCTCGTCAAACTACTACTTTCCTGCTCCCCAGAAGATAGATTCTATATGCCTTAGCATTCTCGCTATATCCCACAAGATCTCCTTTCTCCGCAGTTTGAGCTAACTTCTTCCTCTTCTCCTCGGGTATACAGCAATATGCTAAACTCCCAAATATCCTGAAATGACTAACTTCAGGTGTCTTCCCACTGAAGACCAGCTCTGGAGTAATCTTGCCCAATGCCCTATGAGGAGTTCTATTCTAGACATAGACCGTCGTGCTGCATGCGTCTGCCCACAAGAATTTTGCCATATCCTGATCATACATCATTGCCCTAGTTGCTTCCACAATAGTCCTGTTCTTCCTTTCTGCTACTCCATTCTGCTTGGGATTGTAGGGATTTGTCCACTCTCTTCTAATGCCATCCCTAACACAAGAATCGGTGAAGTCCTTGTCAACATACTCTCCACCATTGTCTGAGTGCAACACTTTTATCTTCTTTCCTGTCAGATCCTCCACTAGAGCCTTGAACTCTTTGAATCGACCAAAAACCTCATCTTTGGTTTTCAGAAAGTAGATCCAAGTCTTCCTGGAATGGTCATCAATGAAGATGACGAAGTATTCGGCACCACTAAGAGCTTTTGTGGACATCGATCCGCAGATGTCTGAGTATATCAATCCTAGTACACTCTTGGCCCTATTTTTACTTCTTGGAAATGCTGCTTTGGCATACTTTCCCAGAGCACACCCTCTGCATACATCATCTCGTTCCGTACTAAGAACTGAAACTCCTATTACAGTTTTTCTGAGAATTCTCAAAGCCCCATGGTGCAAATGTCCCATCCTTCTGTGCCACAGTTCATTCAAATCTTTGTCTCCATTATTGCCTATTAGTGCCATTGGTGATTCTAGCTGCAACCTGTACAACCTGTTGCTTTTGATTCCAATCTAGACCTTATTTTTCCAACTCATGTGTTTGACGTATACTTTCTCCTTAATGTAGAAAACATCATAGCCCTTCTTTGAAGTTGAGATATGGAAAGTAAGTTCATCCCTAGTCTTAGCACATGCAGCACATTGGTAGCTCGAAACCGCTCTCCTATTTTTGTTTGAAAAACTATAGTACCTTTCCCTACTGGAGTACACTTTGCCTTATTCTCCATGGTGATCTGAAAATTCATTCTTTCTTCCTGATAATCTGAAAAACATTCTCGGATTCCTGTCATATGCCAGGAAGCTCCACTATCTATATACCAAACCTCCGAGGAGGCAAAGCTTGCTATGCAAACAACTTCTTCCAATCTGGAATCCAACATAGAATAATCGTAATTTCTGCCTCTTGTGTATTCTTCTGAAAATATGTACAAGTCTCCTAGAGTGGATGCCTCTACATCATGCTCTTGACCCATAATTGATTTTCCCTTCCTGTCGTTGAATCTTTGCTTTGATACCATGTGAAAATTTCTAAACAGAAATTCTATTCCTACAGTAACTGATTTATTTCACCTACTTATTATTCCCAATAAGTTATTTATGAAATCCCTTCAGTAAACATCAAAATAAATTCTACTACAAATATCACATCATTATACAGAAATAAATATATGCACAAGAATCAATCACATCAACACAGTTATTTTTGGACAATTGTCCCCAGAAAAACCCAATTCGAGAAAATCGATGCAACAGAGAAGGGTTTTATTAATCTTCAGCAGCAATCGCTTTTACAGAAAAATTGACATAGACACTCGGAGAAAACACCTAAGACTTTTCCTCTAAGACTTTATGACACCCTGGAGAGCTTCTTTTCTCTACTGTGTTAGCCCTGCGTCATTCTACGTGGCTCTGCACAGCTCTAGTCCCTCTCTGCGTCATCCCTGCGTCTCTCTCATCTGCGCTGTCTCTCAGAGTCCCTGCGTCACTTCTTCTGACCTCCCTAACTACTGCTAATCCCCATCTTCCTCCACCCTACAACTCTCCCTCTGAAATTGATCTCCTTATCTTTGAGAATCAATTCTCCTTGAGATACTGAGTATCTGCTGATGTGTCTCAAAATGACCCTCAAGTCTTCTCTTATACTTTTCCTGTTGATGAATCAACGGCCGAGATTAAGTCTCTAATCAACGACTAAGATTAAAACAGACTTTATCCTCGTCTCTTACAAGCTTCTCATCCTTATCTTTATTAATACCCATTAATATTTTTATTTTCCTAAGTTTAAACTTAGGAACCCATTAAAAATATTAATTATTTTAACAACTCCTCATCCAGATAGAATTTCTCAAAATGATTGTTGGGTCTTGGAGATCTCATGTGCCTTAGCCTCTCCACCAATTTTCATGGCTAGAGCACATCTAATGCTACCACAAATCAACACTTAGCTGACTCTCCAACAACATCTTCCGCTGCACGGAAGAGCCCTAGTATAAGGTGGTCAAGGCCTCCCACATTTCCCTTGTTGTGTTCTTCTCAGCAATATGTGATATGACATGACCTTTGACCCCATTAAGAATCATGCATTTCGCCTTCGCCTCGGCCTCCTCCTACTTCTCATTAGTAGCTGGGTCGACTGGGATAGCTACGGTTTTCAAGGCATAGTCCTTGATGCGATGTTTATCCAGGATTGTCAAGATCCTGGCCTTCCAGATGACAAAATTGGAAGCCCCATCCAATCTGTCTTGATCCCTCAATCCGTTTACTACCATCTCTGCTCCTCTTTTGGACTCCCTTTGAGTCCTGATTTCCCTCCTGGAAATCCTCTGGCCAACTGTCAAACCGCTCCTCTGCAAACCTCCTTTGCAACTGCAACTTGGATCTGGATTCCTTGGCTAGAAATCTGTCAAGGTAGTGATTCCCTCTACCTTGGTTCTGTCTCCTTAGACATTGTTCTGCACTGACAGAAACAGCGTTCCACTAACTCCTCAAATCACAATCTGCACAGCTCCCTTAGCCCCAACAAGTGAAGAATTTGAGCCCTTCAGGCTCTACGCAATCACAACTTGGGTTGAATCTACTCCCCCTGGCCACAGCGTCGATCCTTCTTGGCTGAGAAAGATGACCGGGCACTGCATAAGACTGATTTGCCCCTTTGCCTCTGCGCTAGCCCCTCTCCTAGCTCGAAATGTTGACGCAGGCTCTGCATCACTCTCTAAGCACTGCGTCACTTCTTCTCTTTGTCGCTTCAACTCTGGAACAATGTCGTCTCTCAGGATAGCTGCTTCTGCTGCAAATTTTTCAGATTTCTTTTGTTGGCGTCTTCAATCCTTTTGTGATCTGCAATCGCTCCGATACCATGTGAAAAATTCTAAATTTAACACATCAAAAATCCCTATTGCTATTTCTTGTTTATTATCCCCTACTTGTTCTTTACATTAACAAGTTATTTAATCATATAAACATCAAAATAAACACAGTAGCAACCTTCACCAATATACAGATCAGCGACTGAAATAAACTGAGACAATGCAAGGGACGTCGTTATTTTTGGACAATCGTCCCCAGAAAAACCCAATGCGGGAAAACCAATGCAACAGATATGAGGGTTTTATTATTATGCAGTTTTCTAAATACAACTAGGGTGCCAGATATGGCTCACCATTCAGATATTTTCCTTGGCAGAAGTAGCTTTCTCCAGAGACAGATATTCCGACTAATCAGCAACTGGATGATAGGTCCCACAGCAACTTCGGCTGTTCCTTAGCTGGACAGTGAAAGCTACTCCAAGCTATCTTCTGGAACTGCGTCACCCTCCAAGGACTGTGTCACCCTCTATGGCTCTACGTCTATCTCTCAGCTCTCTATCTGCCCTACAAAAACACCACATCGTAGCTCCTTCAGCCCTGATCAGCTCTGCTAGCCTCTGCGTCAGCTCTACGGCAACTTCTCAACCTCCTGCGTCCTCTGCGTTGGCCCTCTAAGCCTCTGCGTCAACCCAAGCTGCCTCTGAGCCGTCTCTCTGGCACTTTCTTTGCCTCTCTGATATGTATTACCAGCCTCCTACCGAACTACCCCTCGCTGCAACAGATGACTAACTCGATTTCTCAGCAAACCCTGCCCCAGAAAATCGAATTGACTGATGAGCTTGGTGTGTCTCCAACTGACCCTCAGGCCTCATGTTATACTTTCCCTGTTGACGATTCAATAGCCGAGATTAAGTCCCTAATCAACGGATAAGATTAGATCTAGCTTGAGCCTCGTTATTTAGAACTTTCTCACCAATATTATATTAATACACATTAATATTTTAATTTTCCTAAGTTTAGACTTAGGGTCTCATTAATATCTCTCCATCCGAGTGGAATTTCCCCAAATGATTTCTGGGTCTTGGAAATCTCATGTGCCTTAGCATCTCCACCAATTTTCATGGCTAGAGCACATGCGATGCTACCAAAAATCAACAATGGACACCACAGGTTTATACCTAAACAGATGGACACCAGATTTCGATCCTTAGCTCGATGTTCCTAATGCAGTTCCGGTTTGGGTTCGTCTCCCTCACCCTCCTCTTCACTGCTGGGGAGATGAATCTATTAAAGCTATAGGCAATGCCTTTGGAAAATACATTGATAAAAGTGAACCAAAAGAAAACATGCATGCTTGTGCACGAATCTGTGTTGAAGTTGACCTGGGTAAAGGATTACAAGAAGTTGTGAAGATCAAGATAGACAACTGGGCTCACATACAACAACTAGACTACGAAGAAATTCCCTTCAAATGCAAGGTATATCATGAATATGGTCATTTTGCAAATAGATGTCCAAACAGAGAAGTAGAAGAATCAGTCGAAACACAAGAACTCCAATGGGAAAGTATCAAACGTAAAAAATATGGAAATAAACCTTCAAAGCCCTCTATCCCCTCCTCTTCAATCCCCCCCCCCCTGGGCTGCTCCTCCCTCATCCTCTTCTATCTCTCTGCCTTCTGATTCCGACCCTTTTGCCTCTCTAGACCCTTCTCCTGACCTTCACCCTGCTTGCGAGGATGCTTTACCTCTCATCCCTGATCCCTCTCCTCCCGCTTCATCCCCTCTTCTCCCCTCCTCCCTCTTCTTGGCTCCCCTAGTCATCCCTCAAGCCCTCTTCTTCCCTCCTTTGAATGGATTCTTACCATAAATCAATCTAAAGAATCTCTCGCTCCTCTTGATAGCCACAAAAAGCCAAGAAGGAAATCAAATAAGGAATTACGTGATGAAGTAGCACAAAAAGGCATGACCATGGGAACTCAACAACCAATGGACACCTATATATACAAAGGTCCCAGATATAAGGAAAAACTAATTCAGACAATAAGAGGAAAAGGGTCCTCAGCACCATCCCAAAGTAAATAATGAATTTGGTCTCCTAGAATTGTAGAAGTCTCGGGCATCCCTCGAAAGTTAATGCAACAATAGATCTTTTAAGATCTGAATATCCCGATTTTCTCCTAATTCATGAGACAAAGTCATTAGAACAAGAAATGAATCAGATCATCCAAAAAGGAGAGAATTATGAAGGAACAACAATAAATGCAATAGGTGCCTCTCTAAAGGCATTTGTACAATGTGGAAACAATCTTATTGGGAACCAATCTGTCTGATAAAAGAGTAGCACTGGATTAAAACTGAACTCAGAAACAAAACCTCTGGAACTCAAATCAGTGTTTTCAACCTCAATGCCCCTTCTCATTTCAGAGACAAAGACCAATCCTGGCAATCCTTCGCTGACCCGCTTGATGCAAAAATCAACAGAAAAATTATAGTAGGTGGAGATTTTAACCTGATTCTGAACGCACAAGAAAAGCAAGGAGGCAGCTTCCAGCCAGATCCTTTCAGAGACAAGCTTGATACTATAATGGAAGCCCAAAATCTAGTGGATATAGCTCCCAAGAACGAAAAGTATACCTGGAGCAATAGAAGATTAGGCCCAAATAACATTAAAGAAAGACTGGACAGGTTCCAAATTCAAGACAGCCTTATCTCAGACAATATTCCCATGACTTCAAAAATAATCCCCTCTGCAGCATCGGATCATAAGCCCATTTCCATCAAATTGGGGAAAGTAAAAATCTAGGTCTGCTTCCTTTTCGATACAACCCTCTTTGGTCCAATATTGAAGAGGTCAGATCGTTGGTAACTTGTGCATGGAACCAAAGTATCAACGATTCTCCAAGTTTTGTTTGGGAAACAAAGCTTTAAAAAGTAAAAAATGAATTAAAGAAGTGTGTCTGACTGCACTATAAATAGCCAAAACAAAATAAAATTGAGTTACAATTGGAGCTAGATCATGTCCAAAAGAGCATGGAAGAAGGAGAGGTTACAAAAGAAATGCAAATGAAAGAAAAAGAAATCTATTGGGAAGTATACAGGACCAATAGAAGTGAGGAAAAAACCCAAAGATTAAAATCTAGGAATTTATGGTTACAGGTCGGAGATAAGAACACAACCTTCTTTCATAATACCACCAAAATGAGAAGCGTTAAAAACCGCATTGATACCATCATTGGTGAAGGGAATGTTGAAATCAAAGGACAAGAGGAAATCAAAAAGGAAGCATTTCAACACTTCAAAAGGCTCTTTCTGCTGACGAAGGGAATTCCAACTATGATGACTTCATCAGTCATATCCTAAAGTTAGTCCCAGAAGAGGTTAATGTTGCTCTCTCTAAGAAAATAGAGGAAGAGGAACTCTAATCTGCAATTTGGAATCTTCACACTAACAAAGCTCTAGGGCCTCATGGATTCTCCATTGCTTTCTATCGCTCGTTTTGGTTGCTCAAAAAAAAGGCATCTTGAAAATGACTTGTTATGTTTTCCGAAAAAGAAATATAGGAGGAAATACCAACTCCACCTTGGCCCTTATTCCTAAAGAATCTAGACCATTCTCTTTCCACCGCTTCAGACCTATATCCTTGTGTAACTCATCCTACAAGATTATATCTAAGATTTCAACAAATAAACTCAAAAACCTCCTTCCCATCTTCATCTCTGAAAACCAAGGTGGTTTTGTCCCCAATAGACATATAGTCGACAATATTCTTCTTGTCCAAGAAGCAATCCATTCTAGCCTATCCAGAAAAGAGCAAGGCTTCATTCTGAAACTCGATATGGCCAATGCTTTTGATCAAGTTAGTCACTCCTTCCTTATAGTTGTCCTACAAAAGTTTGGGTTTGCCCCTGATTTCATTGACATTATAAAAGTTTGTATCCAAGGTCCCTGGATTACCCCTTTAATCAATGGAAGACTAGTGCGTTTTTTTCAAAGCTCTAGAGGTCTTAGGCAAGGTTGCCCCTTATCTCCCTTCCTCTACATCATAATGGTTGATTCTCTGAGTAGGAATCTAAAGCATCGCAGACAGAGAGGCTTTATCATTTGGATCCAGTTCAACAGAGGAGTGAAGAGCGTGAATCACTCTCAATTTGTCGATGATACCCTATTCATGGGGGGAGCTTCATGTATTGTTGCAAGAAGATTCAAAGTCATATTGGATCAATTTCTGGAAGCCTCGGGAGGTCTTCTAAATAATGCACAGAGCAACACTAGAACTCTATAGTGCATCTCTCAAATCTTTGGAGTTCCCTTCAAATTACCTTTCGAAATTGGCAAGCCTAAGTGTTTAAAGTGAGTCTAAGTCCAAAAATAATGGTGTCATATGGTGTGTTTGTTTTTGTTTCAACTTTGTTTTAGTTGCTGATCTGTAATACGTTGAGCATGCACTAGTGTTTATTTTCAGTATTTACATTGTAAATAACTTGTTAAGGAAAATAACAAGTAGGTAGAAATAAATCAAATAAAGTGCATGGAGGGTTTCTAAGTAAACTTAGAAAATTCAACATTGTGTTAGGGTTGTTTGGATCATTGTTTGAAGGGACCTAAGCTTCAGTCCACTGCTGGGCTAGGCCGCAGGCCATAGCCAGCAGTTGGAGGCCTTTTAAGTGTTGCGTTTAGAAGGTAAGCAGCCCTATAAGGCAGCGTATCATTGGAGGATTGTATGAAGGCTATCTGCAGTAAATAGGAGGACTGTGGGGTGCGTTTAGGGTGTTGTAGCACACTGAGTTTGTGCCCTAACCAGTGATCAAGTTTGCCAAGATATGCTTTAGCCCTGGCAGCATATAAAAAGTGCCACAACCTTGACATGATCAGTGAAGCAGCAAAGCAAGGAGAGTTTTATTGAAGGAAAAGCTTCAGTAATCAGGGTAATTGATTGAGTTGTTCATCTGCTGCATATCTTCAGTCCTCGGTATTAGATCTACATACTCATTGTGTCACCATTACGGAGAAGATCTTTGATCTCCTATTTGGCAAGTCAAGTATTGACTTCAAATCATTGTACTCTATCTCTTTCTCTCTGCTGAACTATTGAAGAATATAAGAATAATTGTCAAGGGTTTCCCCACATTGAGGTTTGTCCCTTGCTAGTGCCACATATTGTGTCCTCTTGTCTTGGCTTGTCTTCTACTATTTATGTTTATGTTCTATCTGCACTTCACTATCATGTTGATGTGATTGCTAATCTAAATATTGTCATTGGGCTAATATGAAAAATTGAAGTAAATTGCTCTAAGCACGGAACATACCAAAATTTAACAATTGCTCAATCTGCTGAGCAAGCTCCTGATCCTGCATTTGTTCACCTTCCTCCTCAACTGCTGGTTGTTCCAGTTCTTCAAACTGTATAGGCGTTGTTTCCTCTATCATCGCACCCTGCCTTTGTTCTTCTTCCTACTTCTGCTTCTCTTCTCGTTCTCTCCTTCTCAACTCCTATTCTTCCTTCAACTTCTTCTCTGTCTCCTACAGCTTCAGTTCTGCTTCATACAACCTCTGCTTTTTTCTCTTTCTCCGCTCTGCTCTCTGTATCCTCTGCTTCCTCTTTGCTTCCGCTGCCAAAGTTGCTTTCTCAATAAGAGGATCTGCTTTCATTTTGCAGCTTTGCTCTCCCTCTGGACTATCAGCAATCTTCCTCTTTCCCTTGCCTTGCACGAGATTGCTGCCTTTTGTTGTTGTTGCTTCCGAAGTTGCTGTTGTCTGTGGAGCAACCTATGAAGTCCTTGCTAAACTAACCGGCTCATTGAGTCTGGAGGCATTGTAGCAGTACCTCCAAAGATCCTCCTTTGGCCAATGAAATGCCCTGCTGATCCACGAAAAGTAAACTCTCGTACAGTGGTCCTTGCAAATGCTGTGGGGATCATACGGATTAAATTCCATAGTGCCGAATTCCATAGCCTCGATATCCGCAACTTTCAAATTCTTTATCTCATATAATCTAATCTATAAAGGATGAGTAGGCCATGGCGCTTTCTTCTCCCTGGTGCAATGTTGTTGACAACCCTGTAGAGAGATGGTATGATACTTCTTGCATGATCAGTTTGTCAGTGGCATACCTTGGTAAGACATGCGGAGGCTTCTCTTCGCCAAACACTTTAATGAAGGTGCCACCTAGTGAGGCATACCAATCTGCAATGTCTACTATCGCCTCCATTGCTTCTCGGGACATGCAAGGTGGATCTTGTTCAAAGATAAGCTTGTACAGCACGATGATAAAGTGGTCAGTTAGTTGTTTTGTTACTCCTCGATAACTGCATTTTGAAAGCAACTTGCAATAGATGTTCACGACGGTCTCTCGTAGTGTCCATGTCTAATTCATGCCAGGAAACTACTGCTATGCACAGATTGCATCAAGTAAATATGCAAACATATAGAATCTTGCTCGCTCACCCTTCGGCGGATTCTGAGCTTGTGCTACATGGGCCTTCAATTGTTGAGCCAAAAAATCCCACCAGTTGAATGGCCTCCCATTGTTCACCAACTGATCCAATAAGACTGCCCACCCTTCAGGAAAGGTTTCAGTGCTCTCTTGACCATGGATTTTGCAAGCAAAGATAACCAAGAGTTGGTAAGGTTTCTTGAGGGACTTTGTCTTATACAAATGGGTGGGTGTCTGTCGAAACTTTGATGGCTCTTTCACCCAACGTTTGACAATGTCTCTTCTGTTCACATAGTTGTGGGTGTCATAGAAGAATGAGTCCATGCGCTTTACTGGCTCAGGCAAGTGATACATCTGTTGAAGTCTTCTACCCTGAAGGTCGCAAGCTTCTGACCGTTGGCACTGCTCAATGTCATGGTTTGTTCATCCACGTGTAAGACAATCCAGCTAATGATATCTACACACAGGAAGGCAAGATACCTATATGCAACCTCGAATAGCCCTGACTACCAGATGTTGAGATAAACCTGTCGGTCCTCTAAATCTGCCTCAAAGTCCTTTGCAAAAGTATCTTTAATCTGCTACCATGTCAGTGATGATCTCGTCTCTAGAAACAGTTGAGTATCTGCATACACTGGCAAATCAGTTGATGTTTGCTCAACTGCTTCCACATTACTGCTCTTAGTGGTTTCCTTTGATGCATTTCTCTTAGATGCCATGGTAATAGTGACTGTTGAAGGTGCTCAACAATTGTTGTACCTGTGGGACAGAGAGGGCACTCATGGCAGGAAAATGTCAGTTTAAAGCAAAACAACTTACAAGGAAAGTTCAAGCAACAAATTGGGCACTAGATGGAAAGGATTGCGTAAATTTTCCTAACAGAAGGAATTGGCTGTCTGTGGGAACTGCGCACTGTGCAATCCCAGAAACCAAAGTGGAAGCCTAATGGTTGAAACTGTGCAATGTGCGGTTCAGCCTAGGCAGAGGCCTGGGAGAGACTGCACATTATGCAGTCTCAGTGGTCAAGCTAAGAGGCTGGCTCCTAGAACTACGTAGCGCGCAATTGGAGCCAGCTTGGACTGCGCACTGCGCAATTCCAGAGGCCAAGCTTGTGGCTTGGGCCACCAGATTACGAAGTGCCAGTGGAGAAAAGTGAAAATCAGCCAAGGGAAACCCAGATCTGCCCAAGGGAAATGTGGAAAACAAGCAGATCTGAGAGATAGTGCGAAGCTGAGTGCAGATCTAACTAAGTGTAGATAAATGCATGTAAATCAAGTGCAACAAGTAATCAACCAGAAGGAAAACGAAGTAAGTGAGGAGATTCGCTGCAACGGTTACTATTGGTGCAAAAACAGGGAAACTAATGAGACACTTGAGAAAGGCAATCTAAAACTTGAAACAATACTTCTAAAAGTTAAAACATTAGCAACTAGGAAGAGAAACAAATGAAACAGCACTCACACAAGCCAAACAACAAAAAGCAACAGAAAAAACGGCAAAAGACGACAAAACAAAACTGACCTAGAAAAGCATCGACGATCGCACCAAAGGTTCCTTGATCTCCACAGGAATGTTAGAGCTCCAAAATCGAATGTGCAAATGAGCTCTAGAAGCATCAATTAAATAGATTTGGACAATTAGGGTTTATGACGTGCATGCCTAAAATTAAGGGAGAAGCGACACTTGGCCTCCTTCAGGATACTAAAAACAGATTCCTATTTTTGAGGGATGCTTTTTTGCTTTTTTGCTTTTTACTTTTTCCGACGAAACTTGCCATGCACACTGTCGTGACAGAGTTCGCAATTCTGGGGAACTGGGCAACTTTTTGACTTAGTGCATTGCGCAGTTTTTGGGCTTAGTGAGGATTGCGCAATTTTTGGGCTCAATGTTGGGTTTCCTCCTCATGACTGCGCATTTTTTGAGTTCAAGACTCACTAGGAGTCAGGATTGCACAATTCCCATCATCAAGGTTGCTTGCCCTTAAGAATTGTGCAATTTCTGGAGGCAAGCCCAGAACTGCTGTGAGACCAAGTTGGGAGATCAACTTGTGACTTAGAAGAATCAGCTAAGTGAACAAACACAAGCGAAAATGAAAAGTTAAGCCTCAATCAAAGCATAAATACCTGGATTAGTGCGAGATGAACTGCTATGGATAGTAAAGAAGGCTCCAAAATCGAAGCATAGGCAAAATTTTGGAGGGTGGTTGTAGCCACTACAACAGAAGACTAGGCAATTATCATCTCCATGTAAAAGAAGGAACAAAGGATCAAGAAGATTTTGTCAATTTCTCCTTCCTGATCTGTTCAAACACTATGTACTTCGGAGTATATCTCCCCTTTCTTTTTTGAATGAAAATACCATAACCGATCTTGTTAAAAAAAATGAATAAACAAACTTTAAAATTTTATGCACAATATAGGAAAGCAAATACCACAGATCATTGGGCAAAGAACACCATGAACTGAACCCCAAAGTCTTTTATTATGATATTTCAAGCGTTCCCAACAGATCAGTGGAACAACACCAGCATTACAAAATTACATAGACTAGCGTCAGAGCTTTTCATCGTGACTTGAGAAGCAAAATGGTCTCTAATTTATAGAAAAATCCTCCAAGTGGAAAATAACGGCTAGTTGGCTTGATCCCCGTCAAAATAATCTTGACCGTTGATAAATATTTGATTATCTTTTAATCTCCACCGTCGAAAATAATTATTTTTGAGGAATTTTCGAATTTCTCATAAAACCCATTTTTTATTAGTCAAAAAATAATTATTTTGAACTAATTCCCTCAAAATTTGACTTTAACTTAACCACCAAGGTCCAAGGGTCCAATTTTTCTTGAAATTTCTATTGTTCCCTCGATGGGGAACCTCCAAAAATTAACTTCTTTTAGCCCAAAAAAAAATCAACTTGGAGAAATTAATTTCTCTAACATTTTAATTTTGGCTCTAAATTAATTAATTTTTCGGCTTAAGATTTAACTTTATTTTTTCCAGACAAAAAATAAATAAATAAAAATAAAAATTAATTAATTGATTGATTGATTCATGAGTGAAATAATTATTTTGTCACTCTCAAATAATTTAGCCATGGTGTCTAAGTATGAGGGACCATGCACTAAAATATTTTTTACATAAAATTTTACAAATTCAACCCTCAAAGGGGGAATACTTATTCGCTATAAACCCTCATAAAATTTACCCAATTCTGCGACACCATATGATCTAGTAAACCAAGTGATTTGTAATAAAACAATTTAGCCAAATAGTTTAAATTATTCCCAAATCACTTTTACAAAAGACTACTAAAACACTAGAACTCACCTAAGACTTCGATGATAAATCCCACCTCTAACTTTGGGGTGAGGCTGGAGGGAAAAACTTTGTCGATCATCCGTGTTTGGAAACACAGATAATCAGTGGGATGAAAAACCTCCTAGGATGAAATTTGTCGCCAAAATCATAGGCTTGCCTAGGTTGTTACATAATTAACAGTCATACTAGAGTCATTTACATTACAAATTTGCAGAATGGGTTTACAATGACATAAAAATTTGATGCCTGATGTCTCTGAACTTTAAAAAAAAAGGTACAACTGCTTCCTTGGAACTGTGACAAAACGTGTGCAACAAGACAAATGCACAGACCACACTCTATGCAAATAATGAATCCACCTATCCTCTGAATCTGAAGCCACCCAACATGCATTAAAAACGGGGACTTGCTCATTGCACTAATGCAAAAGGGAATAAAGCTTCAGAGAATCATGCTATTGAAGGGGGCAACCAAAGCTCTTGTTACCAATCAATTTAGTAGGGTTGCTAAGGTCTTGGCAACCCACTAGGATTGGGACACACAAGATGAAGCCCACTGTCACCTTGGCCCAATTCCCACTCTTTACGCCCAACTACCTCCTTAAAGGCTATGGGATGATTATCGTTGAATACAACCAAATGAGGATAAGTGCCTTAAATGGGATTCTATGGATGAAATGTAGGAGTTAATTATTTATTGTCCTATTAGTTTATTGTGGAAAATCTGCAGAATATACTTATAACCACCAAGATGTGACTCTCAAATTCAAAAAACATATCAGTATAAAGAGACAAAAAGAGTGTGCTAAAAATGTACTAACCTAATCTCTAGTTATTTCTATGATTGGAGCTTTGGTTAAAGGGGTTCCTTTGTTAATTAGCTTGTTGTCCAGTGACTGCAAAGTACAAAATCTACAGAAAAATGCAGGGACAGCAGGTAATTCCCCTTGAAAGTGGCCACCCAAATAGTGCCTTAGTACTCTAGATCACAGATCTAGGAGTGGAGAGGCTAGGAGATGTAAGATCACAAGCCTTATAGCAGCAACTAAACGCAATTTTCAGCAAAGTGAAAATCACCCTGTTGAGCTTATGTAGTCAAACCCTAAAAAATTACCAACAAAGAAATTAAACTTATAACAGCCGGAAAGCTGTTTTTTTAGACTCTAAATATTACATATAAACAAGTATAATTAATATAGAGCCTACCTTTAAAGTTCCAATGTAAAATACGTACTAGGAGAATGATTGGTACCTTAAGAACCCACCAGATATGTTATGTTACAACAAGAAAATAGCACAAAGCTGCAATAGAAAACTCAATATACCATGAAATATGTATGGAAAGAAAGACTAAGATATGGTATATCTAAGGCCTTGGATTCAGCTATTAACAAAATTTAATTTTAAACTTATACCCAGATTCATATTTAACCAGACAGTGAATTTTAGTCTGCGTTTAACAATACATTTGTTGGTACTTACCTAGAACTTTTGTTGAAGGTGTTTCTGCGTGTTATCGATCCCGCTCCCATTACCAAATCAACCCTTTCCTCCCAACCTATATGGGATCAACCTATTCGGTTCCCAGATCCAGAAGACTTCAAAATGTCTTATGGCCCCTGTGCCCAAAGCTCCAAGAACAATCAAGGCTCAGTCTCCCTCTCTGTTTGTGACTCTCTATTGGAAATTCCTCATCTGTCTCTGTGTAAAAATCCCCCCCAACAAAAACTCTTCTTCCTTCACTTCACTACCCAAGGGCAATTTTTCTCCCAAAATCCCCTACCTCTCTATCTCAGATTCCTTCTCTTTACATTCCTCATACCACTGTCTCCCAGTGATCAGATCTGTATTCCCTGCCCTCCAACACGTGGAATCCAGAAAGGTCGTTTTCTTTTAGAGGTAGTCAATTGAATTCATGGAGTCGGCTATGTCCTTGTCACAAGTTTACTTAAATTTTAATTCATACGTATATTGGTAATTGTTATTTTTTTCTTTTAAATAATATAACATGTGTACCTTTTAGTTAATATTTATTTCTTTTAATTCCTTTGTATTTTATTTGATATAAAATATATAATTTCATTAATATACTTAATAATTAACAATAATTAATAAAATGTTATGTTATAGTTCTCATTTAGTTATCATAATTAATAATATTATAGTTACCCTTTTATTTTGTATAATACCTTGTATTTACTTTTATTCTGAATAATATGTTAATTATATATTATCATGGTGGTATATATATAGCAAGTAATCCACCTCAATATGTTCATTATATTCTAGCGAGTTTAGATGTTTACTCAGTATGTCAATAATTCATTCACTGGACTTTTCGTAATTGGTTAGTACATACACTAGTGCAGTGCATGCGATATATGCATATGTAGCTATCATATCCATGTCCCGTATGCATGCTAATATTTCTATGTTCCCTATAACTCGAGGTGGGTCATTACATACACCCCTCCTTCAAAAAACTTCATCCTAAAGTTAAGGTTTATATAGTATATCAACAATTAGTGTAACCATGTAAGGATTATGTCATGTGATTGAATACTTATTTAATGTAACAACTTTTAAAATCTGTGTTTCAAAAAATTTATAGTTTTAGAGTCTTAATAGTCATGCCCTGGCCCAACGGAACTCCCAAGCTATTCTAGAATCATCCTATCCTTCATAATCTCTTCCACTCTCATCCTATCCATCCTCTACTAAATATGTCGCGGCATCAGCTATACCGATCTAACCATTCATAAACCTCAAGGGTGACAACGTCGACTATATCGACATGATTTCCTAGTAGGCATCCGACAGTCATCATTACACGTCTAGAGGAGTGTGACTCACACAATCCTCTCATGACTCCAAGTTTTGGAAGATAAACAGTGAGTAACACCTCCACCCTCTTAATAGAACCAGGGTCAACACCCTATTATAGAATCTCATTGAGCCTCAATTGTTCTTGAAGTTTTTTCATCACGTAGTCAGTTTAGTAACAATACTATCTGCAATGTAAACACTTGTCCACATATTATAACATATGTATCAATATTTTCAAAGCTAAGTACATTCAAATAATAGTTTATGTTCATTCCAAACATGTTATCAACTAGGAAATTGATCTCAGTTCTTTTAACATATTTGGCTATGTATAGTAAATGCATCTGTAAGTTCGCTTTCATACTAAGTAGTCAAGTGTAGTCATCATTTTATTTCTATCTCATTGGAATAAGAATCAAAGACATCACATCTATAATATGGTTTATAATTCATATTGTTGTCCTCTGAGATGACTCTAGATCAATTAGTCATGGCAGAGCATCTAAAATGTTTTGTTGGGTTTTAAGTTTTATGGATGACCAATGTCATGAATTATTGAAAACAGGGGCTTAAGCCTTAACAGTTACTAAGCTAGATGAAAGGGTTGCTATTTGTCTAGCTATAGTTAATTGATTTAAAATGAATGAATAGAAAAATATTGATGAAACATAACTTGCTAAATATTCAAACAAAATATTTGATTGGTTATAAGCAAATAATACAAGCAAACAACGTTTCCTGTAGAACAAAATATATTTAATCGAATGCAGATTTGTGTGACAATTAATTGATATCGGGGAGTTTATAATAACAAATAGTCCTATAAGCCAGTCTCTAGTTATTGTTGATAACTTCACAGGGGATTTAAGACTGACTAATACTCAGTATGATCTTACCCAGATCTCTGCATAAAGACTTAAATATATGAAGAAATACATAATGAAATAAGCACATATGAAAACTTACAAAGAGACAAAACTATCAAAGGCAAATTCAAAATCCTTTCATTAACTTGGTAAATCTCCAGCTCGGTTACAATTCTGTTCTCAAAGCTCATCCAAGGGTTCAACCCTTAATAACTCGAAGAAGGAGTTATTTATACAAAAATTATTCTTAGATATTTTCAAAACAAAAATACAAAAATATTACAAAACTATAGGAATTTCAAAACTGCTAAGTGTTGGCACTATTCTTTAGGAATTTGTTGATCATGTGGTCCCTAAAAAGTGTTGCCCGGTTGTCCTTCAGTTGTTGATGAAAGTTACTCAATAATTTCACACAAATGATCCCATAGGTCTTCACTTGGTATGGAAAGATTTACCAATTTCCTGTAAACTTCATCAACCTCGGTGTACTTCTCAAAAGTGGACTTATTTACAAAAAGATGTTTAATTTCATGCTTAATAGTCAAGTCAAAATCTAAAACCTCTAATACTTGCTTCCCTATAATATGACCCTTTATGCCTGCAAAGTTTTCTTTATCAGTTGCTATAGTATACAGCTTTTGGTAGTATTCTTCTAAACTGAGCAACCTGTCATTTGGGGCCACTAATCCTGGCAGTGCTCTCTGATTCAGTAAATTAAACTTAAAATTAAACCTTTGGACAAAAGTCTTCAAGGTTTGACACTTAGTCTCTAACTAAGTCATCAGGTTCTTTTTCTGCAAAACCTTTTTGATCTCCAAAATGGTTTCTGTTCTGTCCATAATCTCAATCTATTCCAACTCAGCCCTGGTTTTTGAATTTAAAACTTTGATCGTGTATGTAGCTTCATTTGGTTTATCTTTAAGAAGCTGCTTCACTTCACCAATGGCTACCTAACATTTATTTACGAGTTCCTCCTGCTCGAAAATGATCTGACTGGAGGGCCATACTTCAGTTATGGCCTGACTAATATCTACCCAAATGCTTTCCCTGGCTTGGGCCAAGGTTTGAGCCATCAATGACTGGCTCTACAACTCTTCAATTCTTTTGTTCAACCTATGTGTTTTCTGCATTTCCTCAACATACAGAGTATCATTATTTATCTTCTGAGCTTCCAGATTTTTGAATTTCTTATGAAGCCTTTCATTCTCTTGTTTCTGGTGAATCAGCTCCTATGGGAGTTTGTTCAAATCCTCTACTATCGATGTAGATTCCCTTGTGGCTGATGTAGATTCCCCTGTTGTTCTAGACACTGTAAAAGTTATAGTTGTGATGGTAGCTATAGCTAACTGAGTAAATTGCTCTTTTTCCTTAAGCAATTTCTCAATTTGCTCCTCCACGGTCTTTATTTGTACATTCTGCTCAATTATCAGTTTGAGCATTTCTTCCTTGTGTTGTTCACTTTCTGCTATCTCCTTGGTCTGGAGGTCCTCTGAAGAAGGCAGTTTCAGCTGCTTCCTCAATGCTGCAATATTTGTATTTTTTCTTCTTGATAATATCTTCAACAGCTTTGACATCAGCAGAGTCATATCCAATTTTAATTACTAAGTACTCTAATGACTTGACCCTGGTATCCTTTGTTAAAGACGATATTTTCTCAATCTTCAATTGTGACTACACATTTGACAGAGCAGTTTTGAGTTTTGACAATGCCATAGCAGTATTGGTCATGGTTGAGAAGAGAATCTCACCAGACTGCCTATGCATGTCCATTTGATCAATTGGATGTATGTGACTGGCATCAAAAGAAAATATAGTTTTCTTGTAATCAGAAGAACCTTTGGGAAAGGGCACTTGAGCCTGTAGAAAAGCCATTTGCATTATTCCCTTCTCGCTATCAAATGTTGTCAACAACATGTGTTGTGAAGTAGAAGCCTACTTCCAAAACTGTGCATAAACATTTGCTTTCAAAGCTTCATTCTTCTACTTAATTTCAAGGAAATTAGTGAAGATATTTGACTCCTCTATTTCACTTGGTCCTGCAAATTGAGTGATCTCTAATAAATTATGTGAAGTAGAAGAAGAAGATGGAGTAGTAATTACAGGTTCTTTTGTCTCTATGGAAACCTGTGAATCATCCAAATTGATGATGATATGCTCCTTCTGACCCTCTGTAGTAGTAGTAGTGCCTTTGGATTCAGTCCTTGATTTTTTCTGATAGTGAATGAATTCCTTTTCTCCAATTGTTGATAATGGTGCCTTCTTTGGGCCTCTTGCCCTACTTGGTTTGAAAAGTTGGAGTATGAAGAGTAGAAGAAGGTAAAACTTGTTCTTCTGCTTCTTGAAGAGTATTCTCTTCCCACTGTTCTTTATTTTTGAACTTCTCAATCTCTGGTCTAGGTATATGATTGTAAGGAGTGGTTTTGAGTTCCACCCTTAAGTCTGAAATAATGTTGAATGGGTCATAAGACCAAGTGAAGATTGGTTGGAAACCCATTTGTTTTAGTATGGCATCTGCTTCTAAACCTACCGATATGGTGTCACAAATGAATGATCCTACCTGTGCCTTTATCTTGAATTGTGATCTCCTCTTCCCTGAAATGAAATGAAGCTCATTCATATTCATCATTTGCCTAATACATATTCCAGAGAGAAAATTCTCATTGGAACATATTTGGGCAACTTATATGGAGCTAATTTGCAGCCATATAATCTAATCTCTGTGTAGTTATGGTAAAGATGTCGTTCTCCTGTTCTAACTTGATCACTGAGATGCAAGATCCTTTTGATTTCTGTAGTGATCTTGGGTTCACTCTGACTGCTAAGAAGTTGTGCAACTGGGTGAATGAAACAATCTAGGAAGTCTAAAAATGTGAACTCAGTTGAGTTCTTTCTAATCAATGAGGTCCAGTGAGTAACTGTTTGATTCTCTTGCTTACCATCCTGCTTGTGCAAAACAATTGGTAACCTGTCTCCCTGTTGAAAAATAAACATATGAAATAGCGCAGAGGAGTATTTAAACACTCCTTCAGTAGTGATATTCATCAATTATTCATGCATAGCTTCAGCCAAAAATTGACTGTACTTATACATGAAGGCAAGTTTATTTTCTTTGGGAAAATTTGGCAGATAGCCTAGGATAGCTTCATCTACCCATTGGTCTGACTGGTAGCCTAACAAGCAAGAAATTAGGGAAATTATGTGCTTGGCTCTCTCAGGGAACATAGATGCTGGATAAGGAGGATTCTTTTTGGGGAGCTCAACATCTTCAAGGAGAAAGATCTCAAAAATTTGAGCTCTCTGAGGGAAGGTCAACTTATGATATAGGTCAATTAAGGATGTAGTGGAGAAAAAGTTAAGGGAGTCATTTTCTGGGATCATAAGCATTTTGTTAGTGGTTTCCACAGTGATAGTTATCACAATGTCTCCATTTTGGGCTACCACTATTCTCTGTAAAGGATTATACTTGGATTGGCACCAAATAACTAAATCAAGAAAGGAATGGGTCTGAGGAAACATATACAGAAGTAGAAGGGATTCCCATTGGTTTATTTCATCCTCACAATCAAAGTGTGTCTACTTAAGCCAATTATGCAATTCAAACATGTCGAATTCGCATTCAATGTCTGCAATTCTGAAATATTGGTCGGCTAATGGGATATGGTCCAAGGCTAAGGCATCAAAGGCCTTTGGGGTTTCCTGTGTTGTAGAGGAACTGGCAAAAGGCTTTCTTTCTGCTTTGGAGCCATGATATCAGAACTGTAAAGGTGGAGGATAACAGAAAAATGGCAAAAAAGATTACAGAGATATGTTCCAAGGATGCTTACTGTTGCAGGCTCGGCAATGGCATGAATCTGTGAAAATATGAACAGTGGAAAGAAACTAGTTAGGAAAGGCCATTGTAACGAGGCAGATGGATATTTATAAATGGGTTAAGGCTACCATTATAGGAAAGTCATTGTTGATCGGCTAATTAGGAATTTAATGCAGAAACGGGAGGCAAGATCAGCAACGGAAGGCAATTAATGGCGGCAACGGATACGTGGGAACAGATAGATGGTAACGGGTGAGGGCACGTGGCGTGGAGCGATTGGAGGCAGATGGCGCAGGAGGAGTGACCGTTGGCGCAATATCGGGAAGCGCAGGAAGGAAGGATGGAGGATTTCGTAGGGGGGTAGTGGTAAGCAGTTTGGAGCGAGGGGGGTGCGGAGCGCTTAGAAGACGACACGTATGCGAGGGGCCCGTGCAGGCAAAACCACCTTTCGCACCCCCCGCCCCCTACTGTTATCTCGTTTCATGGAAAGGGGGTGCGAAGAGGATTCCTCGTCGTTGATCTAGGCGGGGAGGTGAATCACCGTTGGATTTCGCTCAAAATTTATCACTTGCCGACAAAAGATTTTTGTCGTATATGACCTTTGAGAAAAAGCATAAAATTATTTATTTACAAAGAATTAATCACCCTATGAACAAGGTAATTAAACACTAATTAAAAATTAATCTATTTTGGGCGCGTTTAGACTAGCTGCCCTCATTTAACTATTTCTCTAATTTGAATCCTAATCTAATATAACTTAGGCCAATTTTTTAGCATATTAGGCCTTTTATTTGTCCTATTCTATCCTAAATTCAAATGTTTAACCAAGATTAAGTTGTTTGGTTGAACTTATTCTCTAATCTAATACAAAAAATTTAATGATCTGATCAAGATTAAACAGTTTGATCCAGATCAAAAGAAAAGGTTGTGGCATAAAAACAAATTGCACACAGACCTTTATTTATTATAACTACAATCTATTTCATGGAGTGGCATTTAAACAAGCAAACTTATACAATTTTTTTTATTTTCTTTTGATGGGGTTTTATTTCATCCTTTTTTTTTTATTTTTTCATATTTCCATTTTTTCTTTATTTTTTCATACCCTCTTTTATAAAATAAAAACTAATTTATCAAAAAATAAAGCATGTTACAACACATATTAGTATCATATACCAACAATGTTAAGCAACTATTAGACTTGATATTGGTATCCATGTACCCGCAATGTTAAGCAAATAACATATTTCATATTGGTATCCATGTACCAGTAATGTTAAGCAAATAATTTGAAATTATTCTTACGTGTAATCCATCATACTTATAGAATAGTTCAAAATAATAGTGTCTCACCAAAATAAAGTAAATATTTACAAATAAGGTTTTAAGTGTTTCAAAATCAAAACAAGTTGGGGTAATTCTGGCGTATGGCCTCTGTGTTTTCCCAGTTAGTCGATCCAGGACTATTCTTGTCCCACTAGACCTTAACTGGGTCTACCAGGTGGTTCCTGAGCTGTCGAACCCTACATTCCAGTGTACGTAATAGTTCGACCAAAATGGTTCCCTCGTCTGAGACCTGCAATTCCTTCCATTCAAAGGTATGTAATTTGTCAACTATATAATGTATTAATACATATACATGAAATACATTATGAACTTTATGTAAGTGTAGTGGCAGTGTAAGACCATAGGCGACAGGTCCAACTTTTTCCAGAACCTTGAATGGCCCAATAAATTGGGGTGACAACTTTGTTCCTTTTCCAAACCGTATGATGTTTTTGTTTGGTCTGATGCAGATGAAAACCTGATCCTTTACTTCATAATTCTTATCTATCCTATAAGCATCAGCATAACTCTTTTGTCTATCTTGTGCCTTCTTTAACCGTTGTCTAATTTGTTTTACCTGCTCTTCCATCTCTTGAATTAATTTTGGCCCCACTATCACCCAATCTGCTAACTTGTCCCAACTTAGTGGTGTTCTACAATGTCTGTTATATAATGCTTCAAATGGAGGCATTCTGGTTGAGTTGTGGTAGTTGTTATTGTATGAAAATTCAACCAAGGGAAAGTACTTTTCCCATTGTGTTTGTTGATCCATAACGTACATCCTCAGCATATCTTCCATTACTTGGTTCACCATTTCTATTTTCCCATCAGTCTCAGGATAATAAGTTGTGCTTAAATTTAGTTGAGTTCCCAAGGTTGATTGCATACAAGTCTAGAATATTGAAGTAAAACGTGAATCTCTATCTACTATGATCTTCTTAGGTACTCCATGAAATTTGATACTTTCATTTATAAATACCCGAGCTATGTCAGCAACTTCATAAGTATCTCTTACAAGAATAAAATGAGCGTTTTTCATTAATTTATCCACCACAACCAAAATGTCATTGTTTGGTAAGAGGTAGCCCGACAATAAAGTCCATAGAAATCACCTCCCATTTAGTCATAGGAATGTCGTGAGATTGCAGGAGACCCACTAGGTGGCGATGGTCAGCCTTCACTTATTGACATTCAAGACATTTTGCAACGAATTGGACAATATCACGCTTCATGCCTGCCCAAAAGAAGAGTTTCTTCATATCGACATACATTTTCTTTACATCAGGATGCGCACTGTTGTCGCGCAGATTGACGCGACAACGCTCAGACCAGGGGCTGTCACTCTGATCCCCGATCCCTCCGTTTAAGCCTGTCTCCCGCGGCTAAGGGGGGTAGACCCTGTGAGATGATGAAGACCAACTGTCGACCAGTTGGCTGGGAGACACGAGACACAATAAGACAAAGACTAGATAATTTCGATTTTAGCAGACCAGTGCCTTGATTTAAACATGAAACGAGAACGATACTCTCAGAATAACCCAAAACGATATCCAGCAACTGAGGAATTTTAGAATAAGTGCTAACCATTAACTAGATATCATATTCATATCTCGTCTTGAAATTCAGCGTGAAAAAAGATGGCATGAAAACAACTGAATCTGACAAAGGATAATTTTCCACGAAATTTTTATATTTTATGACAAAATTAAAACAAAAATTTAATCCTAAGAAAAATAAGATCTCAAAACC
>APFE031276680.1:324397-336477 GCA_000404065.3 Pinus taeda | reverse complement strand
CGAACAGACATGCCAGAGAAAGGGTGGCGACCTTAACAATGCTAACAACCAGTTCTGGAGGGATCTGGAAGGCTGGTTGTTAGAACAAATTCGCCCAAACAGGATCAGCGCGGAAAACCCGTGAACTGCCGCGCTGACATCGCAAACCGATGTAGAAGAGGTCTGGTCAGCGCAAAAAAGACAAACGGAGGGTGCGCTGTTCGAAAAATGGGACCAGCGCGGAAAAGACGTGTGCTTCCGCGCTGGCAGCGCGGCAGATACATTGGCCTCCGCCCGTCAGCGCGTTTATTTCATTGACAGACGCGATGATCCAGTGAACTTAGGAAAGGAGGGTTTTTTAGCCTTTTTGAGGAGCATGAGTATAGGTGAATGTGGTTTATAGCACAGTAGGGAGACTGACAGGATGGCAGTGACATTTTACTGTGTAACACAGGGTTAAGAAGGAATTTTTTTGGGATGGCCTTAAATCGGATATTCAAAAGTTTGTGGAAAAATGTTTGGTTTGCCAACAAAATAAAGTTGAAACAATTGAGACCCCAGGTCTATTACAACCTTTATCCATTCCAAGCCAATGTTGGGAGGAGGCTTCAATGTATTTTATCACAGTTTTACCCAAGTCTGAAGGAAAGAGTTTCATCATGGTGGTAGTTGATGGTCTTTCCAAGTATGCACACTTTTGTGCATTATCACATCCATTTAAAGCCAATATAATTTCTATTGCATTTATGGAAATGATTCAAAAGATACATGGAAACCCAAAGATTATTGTAAGTGACAGAGATCCCATTTTCAGTGGAAATTTTTGGACAGAATTATTTTCTTGTCTTGGTACTCAGTTAGCTCATAGCTCATCTTATCATCCTCAATCTGATGAGGGCAAACTGAGATAGTAAACAAATGTTTGGAAGGATATCTTCATTGCTTTGTATCAGATAAACTGACACAATGGGTCAAATGGTTGCCTCTGGCTGAATGGTGGTATAACACTTCCTTCCATACTGCAACAAAAATGACCCCATTTATGGCACTTTATGGATATCGCCACCATCCATCACATCATATTTAAGAGAAAATTCTAAGGTTCAAGCAGTGGAACATCACATCGAGCATCAACAACAAGTCCTCCAACTCTTAAAGGATAACCTCACATTGACGTAGAATAGAATGAAACAATAGGCAAATAAACATCGCAGCGAAAGAAGTTTTGATGTAGGTGACTTGGTATTCCTATAGTTACAACCATATAAACAAATGTCCTTCAAGCAAGCTAAGAAGGATAATAAATTATCACCAAAGTATTATGGTCCGTACAAGGTGTTGCAAAAGATTGGTACTATGGCATACAAAATGGAGATTCCTGTAGCTTCTCGAGTGCACCCAGTTTTCCATGTTTCATGTTTAAAGAAGGTTGTAGGTGACAAGCTCCCAGTTCAAACAATATTTCCAAAACTTGATGAGGAAGAAAAATTATATTGGAACCGGAAGCCGTCACAGAAACAAGAACTCGACAGCTATGAAATCAATCAATTTCAGAGTATCTCATCAAATGGAAGAACTTATCTGCTGAAGATTCCACATGGGAGGATGATAATTTTATACAGAAGCATCCAAAACTACTCAAGCATCGAGGACAACACTTTTTTGAAGGAGAGGGCATGTTAAGGTCCCTATAATACTAGTGATTCCCCCATTACTATTGTCATTGTATCCCTTATTAATATTGTTGTGCCCCTATTGTCCCCATATTGTTATTATTATGCCCCATAGAATCCCTCTATTGTTATTTTTGTGCCTTTACATTATTATTGTTAGGTCGGCTTGGTTATATTGTGACCCCTTAGAATCCTATATATAAAAAGGAGGTTTTTTCATTTGAATCATCCAAGAATTGCTCATTTGTGTAATGTAAAGGAGGTTTCCCCCTCGAAGAGGCTGAGTTATAAAGCATTCATCTATCTTTTCTATCTTTTTGTGAGTTGGTTTCATAACGTGTCAGGATCAAATAGATATTCTAAGTTTCAATGTGCAATAGATCAACGTGTTCATTGTTTATGAGTGATGCGATTTGAAGAGTATATGATAGATCAAATTATATTTTCAGTCTTTAGAAATTTTTAGTTTTCAGATTTCAATATGAAAGAGTACCCGAATTAGTGCAGGCATATGGTTGCATTTCACAATTGCAGGTTGCAGTGTGCAGTAGCAGAGTATTCAAATGACAACACTGATCCATGGGGATTGATTATATTTATACATAAGATGAAAGATCAGTGGTCGATGGTTTTATGGTATGACTCAATGCCCAATACTAAAGGCAGTTGGTCTACTAGTTCTTTGCATCCCACAGGGGAAGAGAGTCCCCATTGGAGTCGATGTTGTAACATATTTAGTTTTGATAATTTAAATTTGTTGATATAATAGGTCTTAGTAGTTTAGAAATAATAAATGGGTTTGCAAGAGTAAATGCACCCACAAAATGTAAATTAAGTTTCATTAGCTGGTTGATTTAGTTAATCATGCATTTAAACATGATTAAATGATGTAATAAAGTGATTTCAAACATGGTTTACAAACATCTGAGAATGAATTTTAAAAAAATCAAATATTTTTTTGTTGATAACATCCTCATGTACAAAAGCCTCTCTCAGTTTTCCAACAACTATTATGGTTTGGGAGATGCAAATGCATCTTTGAAGGCATGTTTTCCAGAAATTTCCTCTTTTAGCCACCGTTTTGAAGAGGATATTGTGACTTTAAAAAGATGAATATTTGGAAACTAGAAGAGGTTTTGGTTCATAATATTCCTCAATACAAAAGCCTATCTCACTTTTCATACAGGTGTCAGGGGTTGGGAGATACACTCTTATCATGTTTAGCCTATTTTTCCAACTGTGCAATGTCTTGTTTAAGCCACCTTTTTGTAGAAACTATTGTGGATAATAAGAGATTTATATTGGGAAACTAGAGTAGGTTTTTGTTTATGAGCTACTAGAATACAAAAACCTCTCTCCGTTTCCACACATCTAGCTCTAGTTGAGATATTCAAAGGGATGACTGGACCCTATTTTTCAGAAATTCGGGAGGAAAAAGCTCAAAGATAGTTAGTGACTTGGAGGCACCTCATAAAATACGAGTTGCAATCAAATTCGAATTTCTCTTCTTTATCAATAAAAATCCTTATTCCTAGTATGAGAACTCTTCAAATAGTTTTAGTTACCTTGATTTGCGTTCTATTTTTGTAATACAATTTTAAGATATTTGTAATATCTTTTGATATTTTTATCAAGATATTTTGTGAGGAAATTGTATAAATACTTCATCAATTGAAGTAATATGTGTGGGATTTTGATGCCAAGGCTCTTCACTTTGTAATAGCTTCTATTATAGGGTTTCTAATGAAAGCCTTCCAGCTCCAATTTGACAGACTTTTGTGTTTTCTAGTATGTCTTTCTAGTGTTTCATATCTTATTTCTACATATGTTCAAAGCATTTATATGAAGGTGTGAGTAAGTGTAGATTAAGTCTTAATTTATCTGAAATCCCCTATAAAGTCATAAACTTTAGAAAGATATTAGCTTATTGGACTATCTGTCCAAAATAGCTCCTCTTATAATTGGTTTCAATTTGGCCTTCAGTTTCCTTTCAATATATTTTGTTGGGCTGTAGAGATCTTCTACACGCATCCAAATTTCCCTAGTTGTTAAGAAGTATGTATGATTTCTTAATTATTAGGAATCTCCTTATATTATTCTATCATAATCCTTAAGAGGCTAAGTTATTCTATCAAGATGGAAGCTGACAAATTCTGAAGGGACCCTGTGAGAGAGGCCTTTAATCATGAATAGGGATTGCCATTGATCGCCAACCACACCCAATTGAAACCATAAATCTAGCCATTGTGCTTCAAATGTTGCTGTTCAGTGACAGGTGAATAGAGTTAAACAAAGCCTCGTAACTACTGAGGAGCCCCTCTGATTCAAGGGCCAACTTGAACCTAAAGGCTGGTTGAGTTGGTTTCCTAGTGTAGTTTTTGCAACCAAGGACTACCTATAGGAAATAAGTACAACAACTTCCATTCTGGCAACGGGAGAAAATGTTTCTTTAAAATCGATTCCTTCAACTTGTGCATATCCTTTGCAGACTAATCTTGCTTTATTCTTGGTAACCTGTTCGTCCTCATTCAATTCTTTTTTTCCTAAAGACCCATTTAGGTTCAATAACATTTTTATCCTTTGGTCATGGAACCAATTCCCAAGTGTCTTTCTTCTCATTTTGATCCAGTTCTTCATTCATAGCTGCTACCCAGTGTTCATTTTGACTAGCTTCCTCAAAATTGCAGGCTCAAAAGTTTCTAAAAGGGAAAGATGGGCTTGTTGTGATGAACAAAGCTGTTGAATTCTTCTAGTTCCAATTCCTTCATTTATGTTGCCGACGATCTAATTTGACGGATGATTCTTTTGATACCATTCTTTTGAACCTTTTGGAGAAACTTCTTGTACATCCTGCTGATAATTTCTTATTTCCTCTTGGTTGACTGGTGTTTCCTTATTTGATTGGTATTGTTCTGTAGCTTCTTCTTCATCCTTCACATATTCTACCTCAAGCCCCTCATATTTTCTTGAAGAGACGATCTCATTGTTATCATTTAGAACACAATCTTCATCAAAAGTAACATTTATACTTTCAACTATTTGTTTTTTCCTTAGATTTTAGCATCTATAAGCCTTTATTTTGCGTGCATAACCAATGCAAATACCTTCGTCCACACGAGAATCGAACTTGCCCAATTTTTGGTCTTCTCTTTTGATGTAGCATTTACTTCCAAATATTTTGAAGTATTTGATGTTAGCTAGTCTTCCTTTCCATAGTTCATACGAAGTCATGTTACAATTGTTCCTAAGAAGACCTTTGTTCATAATGAATACGACAGTATCAATTTCTTAAACCTAGAATTTATCATCTAATTTTGAGTCTTTTAACATGGTTCTAGCCATTTCCTATATGATCCTATTTTTTATTTTAGTGACTCCATTATGTTGTGGTGTTATGGCTGTTGAGAATTGCCTTTTTATTCCATGTTCATCACAATATTGCTGAAATGCTTTGGACATGAATTCTCAACCATTATTTGATCTTCAAATCGATTTCATTTTCAACCAATTCCTTGTATATTTTGAAACATTTGAATGCATCGGACTTTTTCTTCAAAAAACTGATGGTTGTCATTCTGGTGTAATCATCTATCATAACATAAAGTATAATTCACCGTCTAAACCTTTTGTTCTCATAGGACCACATAGATTAGTATGTATTAATTCCAATGGACGTGATGAAAAATGTTCATTTGTCTTGAACTCAACTTTTATCTATTTGTCGTGCCAACAAGATTCACATATCGTATTGGTAGGTTTTGAGATTTTCAGCATTTCTCTAATTGCTTCCTTTTTTCTGAACTTGACCAAATTGTCAAAATTTATATGTCCCGCTCGTTTATGCCATAACCAGCTCTCGTCTTCTTTATCCAATAAACACCCTTTATGTGTCTCATCCAAAATATATATGTTGTTTGGAGCTCTGCTTGCTGTAGCCACAATTTTACCAAACTTGCCTTTCTTGATTTCACATTTCTTTGAGTTGAATAACATCATGTGTCCTTGATCGCACATCTATCCAACACTGAGCAGATTGCAATTCATATTTTCAACCAACAACACATCCTTTGCTAATGCATCCTTACTTCCAAGAGTGACCATACCTTCTCCTATGACATTTGAATACTCGTCATTTCCAAAAGACATTGTTCCAACCTTCTTTTCTTTCAAGGATATGAACTTATTTCTATCTCCAGTCATATCCTGTGAGCAACCACTGTCAACATACCATACGTTTCTATTGTTTTGCACCTTGAGAATGAGAGCACACCTTTCAATCTTCCTTTTCCATACATGTTCATTTTGATTTTGTGAGAATTCCTTTAAAGAACTTCCAAGTCTACAATATTTGGTCAAGTGTCCAAAATTGTTACATTTGTAATATTCAACATCATCTCTCAAATGATCAAATCTGTTGATATTATGCTGAGTTCTAGAATTATATCCATTTATGAGAGATCTCCTGGAATTATATTCATTTAAAACATACATGTGACATTCTGAAGCTCTATGTACAAACCTTCCACATGAATAACAACGACCATAAAATTTACATTGATACCTGGGAGGAAATCATCTTTGAGGAATTGTTTTCCAAGGTTCTTCCTGCGAGTCTTGATCTCTCAATCTAGCTGGGAGATCTACACACTTGGTAGATTTTTCATATCTATCTTCTTTAGTTGTCATAGAAGGACTTGACTTGCTTTCGAATTTTTATTTGTAACCAAGGCCAGTCTTGTCGCTGCATGATCATTGGTTGTTGATGAGTTCATCCAAAGTCTTTTGAGTTATTGGTGTAGTTTTGAAGAGTTTTTCCATTTTTTACTTCCTTTCATAAAGAAACGATTTCAGCTTCCAATGCTTCTCTTTCCTTGTTGCTTTCCTTTAATTCTTTCCTTTCAATTCATTTGTATTCTTCAACCTCGATTTTAAGATTTAGGACATGTTCACTTTCTATCTTTAATTCGTCTTCAAGAGTGTTAGCGTGCTTCTTCTCATCCATGAGCTCTTTGATAACCCTCATCACTTCGTTTTGAAATTCAACCTCAATCATTTCTTCTTCTTCATCTCCTTCTTCATCAGGTGCCTCTTGCTTATTGTGCTTGGACATAAACAATACTCTTCCATTGAATTCTTCTTTGTTATCACTATCTTCTTTGGATGAGGAGCTATCTTCTTCGGAGAAGAAACTTTTCTTAAACTATTTCTTCTTGCCTTGCTTGTTGAACTTCCTAGGACTTTTATTTCCTTTCGTAATAACCTCATTTTTGTGAGGACATTTGGCTACAAAATTCCCAACCTCGCCACAGTAAAAACATATTAATGGAAGTTTACCTTTAAATTTTCCCATACATGTTCTCATTTTCCGTGATAAATAGGCAAAATCTTTATCTGAGAATTCTTCTTCATATTCTTCCTTTTCCTCATCCTTACAATTGCAAGTTTTTGCTTTCAGAGTCTACTTGTCCTTACTATTCTTCTTGGATACGGAAAATTTTGTTTCTAAGTGAGATGTGTCATCCTCTTCTTCAATCTTCATTTCATATGCCGTAATAATTCAATGCAATTCATCTATGCTGAGATCGGTCAAATTCGATCTATCTTCCAAGATAGATACCTTAGTGTTAAACCTCGTTGGCAAGGTTCTGAGGATCTTTCGGACAACAATTTTCATTTCAATAGGTTCTCCCAAACCTTCCAATGTATTTGTTGTTCCATCAACATGCTGAAAGTATGCAGCGATATCTTCATCTTCCCTCAAATTTTTCCCTGAAAATTTGAAGTTTTGCTTCTTTCACCTTTGAGTCACCTACATATATATTTTCAAGCTTGCCCCATACCTCTTTAGTAGTTTTGCAACTCAATACCTTAAGATAAATAGATTCGATAAGCCCACTAATAATAAGATCTTTAGCCTTTGCATCATATACCATAGTTTTCTTACCTTGTTCATCCTGGGTCAGTGTGAATCCTTTGTCAACGATTTCCCATACTTCGTATCCTTGTGCCAGCAAATGAACCTGCATTCTTCCACTCCAAAGTGCATAGTTATTTCCATTGAACAAAGGAACTATATTCTTAGTATACTCCATGATCTCCTTCCAGTTGTTATACTTCTATTGAAGGAACCAAGCTTCGATACCAATTGTTGGAAAATAATGAGAGCGCGGGGGCGCGGGGGGGTGGGGGGGGGGTGGGTGTGAATTCAATATTACTTAGTAATTATCACTTTTAAATATTTTCAGAGCATTAGTTAATCTTCAATTATTATTAATGTTTATGCAGTAATAATAGTAAATAAAAGAACACAGGAGGCACAAAAAGTTTAGGTGGAAAACCCCCTCCGGGTCAAAAACCATTGAACGCTTTTCTAATAAATTCTTTAATCTTCAGCCCCAACTGAAATGAAAGCAACAACTTCCTAGAATTTTAGAAAAGAAATTTTCTCCAACTCCCACTGGAAGGATGCCCCAATGCCTTGGTTTCTTCAATAATCAACTGAATGGATGCCCCAACACCCTAGACCAACCTACCGCCCTGAAGTGTTCATAGGCTCCAACCTGTAGGCGACATCATTCACCTGTCCAACACCTCCCTGCCACCCTATAATGACTTAAATGAGACAAAAGTGTGGATTCCTGTATGAGGGAAAATGATCCATGATACAATATGATTTGCAATGATTTTGACCAAACAATCAATCACACTATGACCTGCAACCCAACCATAACATCATCCTAATAGAGAATCCTTTACCTCCCAACAATGCCTTTTTGACTCTAGGCAGATTGATTCTTTTATAATAATGACTCATCCAATGATGAAACTTTTACAACTTTACAATGATACTTCAGTGCTTGAATGCTCACTTGATGATGTCCTTGAATCTTCTTCTACCTACATGCAAATTTTCCCAGCAAAACCCAATCTCAAAGGGAAAAACAAAATTCCCTTCAACTTACCTCTATCTGCAAAACATATGTAAGTGCATAATAATGAATAAATACAAAATTAAATTACAATGCGTACATGAAATGTTCTTATCACTTTTGTTGTTGAATTTTTGGAACAATAGACAAAGACTCCCACTCTTGATATAGGCCTGCACTCTATGCAATACTATATCCAAAATTGACCTAAATATATATACAATAGAAACTGATGGCAAACCCTAGACTTATGATGAACCCAGTTCTAAGTAAACCAATAGAGACCATTCTATCAACTATGAAAAGACAAGTAACATGAACTTACAACATCATATAGGTTGAGCAGACTTGTTGTAGCATCAAATATGTAGTATCAAGAACAAGACATCTGAAATGCGGTATCAAAACTATCTGTGACATATAGAGACATAGAGATATAACCAAGACCATGTATATACTTACGTTGTGATGCAAAAACATATGTCGAAGATTATACTCAAAATTCAAATGTAAACACTTAATCATACATACCTTGTTGTAGGAGACTTACCATTGACTATTGATGTGTGGTCCTTATTGCAGTGATCCTTGAATGCATGCTTTTTCTTGCCTTCTAGGAGCTCGATATTGAATATATTGTATCTAAGTAATTTATGATCTCCGGGATCGGAAATTGAGTCTTGTGGTAGCCCCATGAGTCCTCGTTGCAACCCCATAGGTCTGATCAAGACTAGATTCTTAAAGAAAGAGTTATGCCCAATCTCCCACGATGACCTGATTATAGCCTCATTCAGTAGAACGAACTTGTATGAAGTGCTACATGTCAGTGTTGCAACCTTCGTCATTGAACATGCTACTTAACAAACTAAAGTCCATCCTTTTTCTATGATTATTTACGAAATTTGAATCCAATGCTTAGAGAGAAAGGTATGATAATTTTCCCAGTATCACCTGTTTGACATGGAATTCGGGAGCTTGCAAAAACCCTAACTTTCTCAGATCATATCTTCGAAAATATAACGAACCAAGATCTGAAATTTAGTAATGAGGTTCATCAATATTTCAACTCAAATGGGTTGTAATTTCAGCATCTAAATATTCATAGAAACAAATTTATAGCAAAACTGCCATGATGACCTATTTGAAGCCACAAAATCCCTACAAGAGGAGGACATGAGGGTCATTATTTATATGAATGTGTTGAGTTGAGAGGGTCCTAAACAAGTGAACATTGGAGGGATTTTAGGAGAAAAAAATATTATTAATTATTGTCTATTCAATGACCACAACCAATTATGAGTGCCATGCCACAACCCCATAGGGTTTTATCCCACTGACTCGAGTTACTAACTTCAAACACAAATAACTCTCAAACCGTGAAGAACTGGGAGGCGTACCATATATCAACGGAAACATATCGACGAATAGAATCAATTGAGAAGATATTTGACACAAAATAATATGATTTGTCAAGTCAAAATTCCATTTCAAGATCGGGGTAGCCCTTGGTGCTGCTTGGGTTGACATCAATGTCAACTACTTATCAACAATCTCCCTCTTCGGCATTGATGGAAACACAAGTACTCCCCCTGCAATCATGATACCTCTTCCTACTTCCTTATATCCCCCTTTTTCATCAATGGAAAAGGATAACTCCCTTGAAAAACAACCATCCTACGGACTTGGACACACCTCCACTGCCCCTTTCTACTCGAGTAGATAAGCGAAAGAGTCTAATGACAACTTGGGATAATCCCAAGCTTTTGGGATAATGGTTTGGTAAATATGTCAGCAATTTGTTCCTTTGTGCCAAAATATTCAAGCTTGATATTCCTTTCGGCGACCTGCTCTCTTAACGAAATGATATTTAATTAGAATGTGCTTTGTTTTCGAATGAATCACAGGATTCTTGGAGATACTGATGGAATTGGTGTTATCACAAAAGATGGGAATAGGCTCATCAAAGTTGATTTGAAGATCTTGCAAAGATTTCTTCATCCAAAGAACTTGTGTACAACAAGCTACTGCTGCAATATTGTTGGGTTGTGTTATATTCTTTCCACGACTAACCTACGTAGTGAACCGGGGGGTTAGAGGGGGGGTGGAGCCCCCCCTTCGTTGCGCAGCGGGGGGTTTGAGGGGGGCGGGTAGCCCCCCTCTACGGGGTTCGGGGCAGCGCCCTGAGAAAATTTTTTTTGGACCCTATATTAGGTTGGCCGAACCTACCTATGGTTTTCGGTCCATGGTTTTGGACGCGATGGTTTTTTCGGTCCATGATATTGGATGCTTCGGCATGTATAAATATGTATTGTAACATTGAAAGGAACATAATGAAAAATCAAGCTGGTAGTCCCGGTTTTGGGATCCAGTGGGAAATCTCTGTGTATATGTGTTTTATGTGTTATGCTCTCGCATTTTTATTTTTCCTGTGATTAAGAATTCGTATGCAGGTAATTTCTGTACGGGGTTAAAACCTACATTTGGTATCAGAGCTGTTTTGGCTTCAAGGGGACGCCTTTGTTGCTGAGGGGTTTCGCTCGGGCCTGTGGTAGACCCTGTTCAGTGGGAGATCTGCGAGATCGATTCTGGTGGTGAAAGAAGATGGCGAGCGGCGGAAAGCTAGAGATTGAGAAGTTCAATGGTCAGAGTTTTGAGTTGTGGAAACTCAAGATGGAGGATCTGTTGGTGGATAAAGATCAGTGGATCACGGTAGATCCGGGTACTAAACCAACGAGAGTGACCGATGAAGAATGGAAGAAGTTGGATCGGAAGGCAAAGAGCACAAATACGATTGTGTGTCTCAGATTCAGTATTGTTGAATGTATCAGGGGAAGCTACGGCGAAGGCTTTATGGGACAAGTTAGGGACTTTGTACCAATCTAAGTCTCTAGTGAATAAACTGTTCCTGCGGAAAAAGCTGTATAACCTGAGGATGAAAGATGGAGACTCGGTGACAGAGCATCTAAATGCGTTTAACAGGTTGTGGTAAGTCAGTTGTCATTGGTTGATATTAAAATTTCAGATGAAAGATAAAGTGGCATCAGTCTGTTGTGTTCTTACCAGATTCGTGGGATAGTCTGGTTATTGCATAGGTAGCAATGCAACTGCTTTGCAGTTTGATGAAATAGTCTCAGCCTTGCTGACGGAGGAGATGAGGTGGAAAAATATGGACAACCAGAATGGTGATGCCTTGTTTGTACGAGGACGGTCCCAGAACAGAAACAAAAATAAGTCATCGAGTGGAGATCTAAATCTAGAGGGAGATCTAAATCTCCAGGAAAACCTACAAAGGTGGTGTGCTGGAAATGCGGAAAGGAAGGGCACTTCAGAAGGGAGTGTAAATCTAAAGCTCCTGATAAAGGAAAGGGATCGGATGATGCTCCTTCTGCAGAGGCGAAAACCACCTCAGATGAAGGTGGGGATGTGTACTTGGCTTCTTCAAGTACACATGTAGATCATGAGGCATGGTTGATTGACTCAGGTGCATCTTTCACTTCAC